>CAJQUN010000999.1:0-126796 GCA_907163345.1 Haberlea rhodopensis
TACTCGTTGGTTGACTATGGCCAAGTGACTGGTGGTAGGAGTAGTTATTGAGGAAATTACTTGTATATACCGATGTGACATATGGTGGACATGGTCACACCACACATGAATTGTTGAATAAATCCTAATGGATTAGATTACATTGTGTTGAGTAAGGACACTGGACATGTTCCGTTGTACGATGGTAGGTTTGGGTGTAAACTAAGGAGGCAACGATCTGCTAGCCAGGTACTCTTGCAGTATTATAGTGAGCTTGATGTAGCCGTTATACTGCTCGTTGTAACTGAGTTTAGTGAATCGTATGATGATACGATGAGGATTTATGGTGGACTCTTGTAGTCACTATGTGTAAGGACCCTAGTTCCTTAAGTACAGATTAAGGCGTAATAGAGCTAAGCATGCATCTAAGAATATAAAGTTCGTGTTGATGTATTGAGCCGTTAAGATTACAGGCCAAAATAAATTTTCAAAAGGATTAATTACATTCTCAACCAATTTGAATGCTAATCCTATAGTTTTTACACTACTCCTAGAGTAGTAACTATACAAAAGAATTAAGCCTGCTATGCCAAAAGCACTCCTCACTGCTCACCGCATCAACCCGCCTTAGCCCGTCCGCCCAAAAGTACCTACAGGAACAACCCAAAACCATGAGCATGTATATAAAATCATATTCACAATAATATGATCATAATTCAATGCATAAACCGTAAATGCGATTCACTTTCTGTATTTAACATATTTAAAAGCTCCCTTGGTTGTCCGTGTACCACAATAATAATCAATGGATTATAATACCAATATGTATGTCATGACATGCATCCATTCCGTGTATACCAATGGCCAATTCTCAGTCTTATTATATCAGTGGCATAATACCCCTCGCGTTTATATGACAGCGGCATTATACCCCTCGCTTCGACATATTAGTGGCATAATATCCCTCGCATCAATATGACAGCGGCATTATCCTTCGCTTCGACATATTTGCGGCAAATATTCTTCATCGCTAAATATGAGAGCGGCAAGTATTCTATCATCGCTTCGACATGAAAGCGGCAAGTATTCTTCATCACTATAATAAATCTCGACTCACAATCATATGCAACCTTCGCAATGCATATCCAATCAATTATGCAACCACAATGCATATCCGACCATGTATGCAACCATAATGCATATCCAACCATGTATGCAACCATAATGCATATTCAATCATGTATGCAACCATAATGCATATTCAATCATGTATGCAATCACAATGCATAATTAAGACCATGTATGCGACCATAATGTATAACCAATCTGTTGGGAAACGATTTCTAAGTTTTGGTGATTACAAACACCTACCGGGTGAAGACCCCCCTACCGGGTGAAGACACCTACCGGATGTTGAAGATTACCGGGTGATAAAGATCAACTGGATGGCTACCAACTGGATAGACATCAACTGGACAACATCAACCGGATAGGCATCAACTGGTGGACATCTACCGGCTGACTGACATCTACCGAGACATCAACCGGATAAGCATCAACTGGATGGACATCTACTGGACAAACATCAACCGGATGATCTCACACTAAACAAAGACATCAACTGGTCACACTATACCGAATGAATGACCAGTTGAACAAAGAAGACCAGAGGAAGTCTAACCACCCAGTAAGGGCACTAAGCTACAAGACAAAAATCAGTTCAAACATTCTCTGACAAAGGTACAACAGAGCGGCGCACCCTGCTACATCCCACCCGCCACATTACCGTCAGAACAAAAGAGCCGTTGCTCAAAATAGGAAAGAAACCATCTAAATTTGGAAAGCTGATCTCTTCCTAATACAGAAAAGCTACCGTTTGACCACGAACCTTATAAATACGTCCAAGCAAAGAATGAAGAGGTTAGCTGAGAAATTATTCAATCTGAGAGAAACACTTCATTGAAATAGAAAATCAACTTTCTGATATTCAAAAGTTCAGCAAAAGAGCAGACAAGCAGTGACACTGAAACTGTATCAGATTATCTCCAACTGAAGTCGGCTGCTCAAGAACACTCAAAGCTACTAGTCTATATTGTGAGAGTGTAATAGAATCTTGTATAATCAAATTAAGACGTGTGATTGCTAGGAGTTTAGGCCAAGCTGTGTGAGTGCCTAAGAAGGTTGTATACTGTAAAGTGTAAACCAATCTTCTAGTGTATCCTTCCTGCAAAGGAAGAATGGGAGACGTAGAAGCGTTGTGCTTCGAACTTCCAGAAACAACTCTTGTGTTATTTACTTATTGTCCATTTATTACTCAGTTTATTCCTCACAAGTCCAGCAGACGTCTTCCGCACTTAAATCAAGTGTCTGCTGACTTGCCATACATTGAGAAGCTACTGTAACACTTAACAGTTTACAGTTAACTTGAGAAGAAATCAAATTGAATCTAGTGTTTATTCAACCCCCCCTTCTAAACACTACCCCAACCCTAAAATCACATGGTTATCAGAGCCAGGTTTTCTCAATTTTGAGAATTACAAAAAACTGATGGCCTCATTCAGCAAGATTCCAATGTTCAAGAAGGATGAATATGACGATTGGAGAATCCGTATGCAAGCACATCTAAGTGCTCAAGATGATGATATGTGGTATGTAATCACTGAAGGACCCATGAAGATCATGAAATCATCACACACACTGCCTCTATCACAAGTGGTGATCCACAAATGGTAGAAAAGGACAGATCTCAATGGTCAAATGAAGAAAAGAAAGAAAGCCAATCTGGACAACGTCGCTAAGGACATTTTGTTCAAAATTTTGGACAAAAATATGTTCAATAAAATAAAATGTGTTCCACAGCTAAAAAAATCTGGGAGAAGATAGCCCAACTTTGTGAAGGAAATTATCAAACCAAAGAAAACAAGCTTACTTACTGGGCATTACAAAAGTTTGAGCATATCAAGATGATGAATGGAGAAACTCTCAACGAGTACGATGAAAGAGTGACTGGAATAATCAATGAACTCAGCAGTCTGGGTAAAGAGTTACCCAACAGAGAAGTCACCCTCAAAGTAATGAGAGGTCTCCCAAGAGAATGGGATGTCAAGACCATTGCTATGAGAGAATCAAAGGATATCAACAAGATAGATCTGCATGATCTGTTCGCTGACTTAAAAGCCTATGAGTTTGAATTAGGTATTCGGGTTGAAGATGAACCAACCCCGTACCAGTCAGCCTACCAAAGCTCTCACTGCATCGGAGGCCATACCTACTGCAACAGAGATGACTCCAGAAAAATATGCAATGATGCTATGGCAATGTTCGTAAGGAAATTCGGGAAATTCATGAAGAAAAATCAGAAATCATATCCACAAAAGCAGAGCTTCAAAGGAAGATCAGAAGAAGAAGAGCGTGTATGCTTCAACTACTGCCTCAAGCCAGGGCACTTCATACGCCGACTGTCCCAAACCCAAAAAATGATGAGCACAAAAGAGGATCCAAGGATCACAGAAATCCAAGGAAACTATAAGGATCATCCAAAGGGACAGAGATCAAAAAGGTTTTGGTGGCAGAAAGAAGAGCAAGAGCAAAATGGGCTGATTCTGAATCAGAATCAAGAGGAGTCAACCAGCTCGTCCAGCGAGAGAGTGAAGACGAGGTAAGTCCGCACTGCTTAATGGCAAATGATGAAATTGAGGTAACAAGTCTAACCTCTCTGAATTTACACATAGTGAACTTACCAATGCACTGCAGGACAATGATCAATGAGTATGCGGACATTATATGAATCCTTTGAAAGCTATAAGACTGAGCACTCAATCCCAACGGAAACGCATAAACAAACTTGATTGTGAAGCAATCAAATGAGTTGAAATGCTTAAGGGGAAACAGCTAGTCTCCTAGTGAAAGAGAGAGATGAAGCCAAGTGTGCTTACCAGAAGAAACTCAGCAAACGGGTCAGGCACTTGGAATGCGTCAACTACCAGAAAAAATGAAATGCTCGACTCTATAAGACTTGCTAGTGATCGAAATGGTATAGGCTACAATAGCAATGACAGCAATTCATCTGGTAACGAACCTCAGCTGTGTCTAAAGAAATGCAATGTTCAACCAATGAACGTTGTAAAAATCTAGCACAGTATATGATCACCATTGAACTGATTAAAGAACGTTAAAGCAACACTCATTAAGGAACAGGCGTCACACCGAGGTATTGGTTATGGGTTGAAACCAATCAATAAAGCTAAACCGGGGCAAAAGTTCAGAAATGACCTTAAAACCCACCTGGTCGAGCAGCTAGAGAGGGTAAAAACCCAACTGGTACTACGATTGTATGCCTGTCCAGAAGAGATTTATGCTAAATAACAGGAACTACAAACCAAAAGCACATGCATACACTCATTATCACACTACACACTCAAGACCATCTCCATCATTTTT
This sequence comes from Haberlea rhodopensis, assembly GCA_907163345.1. Lineage (NCBI taxonomy): Eukaryota > Viridiplantae > Streptophyta > Magnoliopsida > Lamiales > Gesneriaceae > Haberlea > Haberlea rhodopensis. The sequence continues at coordinate 4,420 of CAJQUN010000999.1, forward strand.
AAATGCACACACAGATTCAGAACACACACCGACCTAAACTAATCGGGTCATACAAGTGGGGTTCCGAAAGGACTAATCCCAGTCTGGACCCAAGTAGGATTGGGTACCAATCATATTATCGCTTTAATTGCAGAAAACTAGATTGCATCAAGTTCGGAGCTCAGAATGGTTCCTGGACAGCGGATGCTCTAGACATATGACAGGGATGCATGCTTACTGTCTGAATTGGTGGACACCATCGGTCCAAGAATAACTTTTGGAGACAACGCGAAAGGTAGAACCGTGGGTAAGGGTAAGATTATCTACGGTAAACATTATTATTAAAGACATTCTGTTGGTTGAAATATGTGTTATAACTTGATTAGCATAAGTCAACTCTGTGACAATGGGTCACTTCTGTGGAGTTGAACCAGCATTCATGCACTATCAAATCTACTGATGGCAGTATATTACTTGTAGGAAGAAGGCATGATAACACTTATAAAATTGATTGGAATCTTAATCAGCCTACATCCTCTAACTTGCTTTGCTGCCATGAATTCTTCCAAAAAATTGGCTTTGGCACAAACGATGAGTCACTTAAATTTTAAAACTATTGCCAGTCTGCGTAAACTTGATCTAGTCATTGGACTGCCTAAAATTGAGTTCTCTAAAGACAAGATCTGTGCAGCATGCCAGCTTGGTAAGCAAATCAAATCCTCCTTTAAGAACAAAGGGAGTAAATCTTCTCTCGGTGCCTAGAGTTGCTGCATATGGATCTTTTTGGTCCTATACCAGTAACAAGTCTAGGGGGAATGAAGTATACTCTAGTGTTGATAGACGATTACACTCAATTTACATGGGTCTTATTCCTAAGTGGCAAAGATCAGGCTACTCCAAAGCTGATCAAACTACTTAAAAGACTTCAAAATGAGAAATCGTGTGGGATAGATCGAATTCGTAGTGATAAAGGTACTGAGTTTACCAATCAGTCACTCGAATCATATCTAGTTGACCTTGGAATTAAACACGAATACTCTGCTGCTAGAACTCCTCAACAAAACAGAGTTGCTGAGCATAGGAACCGCACTTTGAAAGAAGATGCGCGAACTATGCTCGCGGAATCAGAAATATCGCAGAGATTTGGGCAGAAGCTGTCAACACAGCATGTTATAACGCAGAAACAGATCAATGATTAATAAGCGAGCAAATAAAACCCCTTATGAGATCTGGAATGGCAGTAAGCCAAATATTTCCTATTTCCATGTGTTTGGTTGCAAATGTTTTATTCACAACAATGGAAAGACTCATCTCACCGCTTTTGAATGCTAAATCTGATGCTGGAATATTCCTTGGCTATTCTAAAGTTAGTAAGGCCTTCAGAGTATTTAATAATAGAACTCTTACTGTAGAAGAATCAGTGCATGTAGAATTTGATGAACCTACTGACTGTACTGTATCTAATCTGCAAATCAACAATTTAAGTAATCGACTGGAAAGCACTTATATTGATGAAAAAGTTGATGATGAGATAGATTACAGAAGCAGGACAGACTACTCCTTGGAACCAGAAGTTCCTGAAGCTCAAGCAGAGGAGTCTGCTGGCCAACAAGCACTACAGCCAGCTACCAATGAAACAATTGCATCTACCCCTGCTGCAGTAGAAGGAACAAATGAGAAAGATGAGTCTATCAGAACCTCTTATATGCCCACTCATATCCAGCCAAGTGAAGAACTCAATCCTCATGGACCTTCGCTCCGGTGGAAGAAGGATCATCCACCCGAGCAGGTCATCGGTAGCCCTCTTGCTCCTCTACGCACCAGAGGACAAATGATTAATGAATTTCTTCATGCTGCATTCATATCTCATATAGAACCTAAGAAGATTGATGAAGCTATATTAGACCCAAGTTGGGTAGAAGCAATGCAGGAATAACTAAATCCGTTTGAGCGAAACAAAGTATGGCATTTAGTTCCACGTCCATCGCATCACACAATTATTGGCACTAAATGGGTATTTAGAAATAAGCTGGATGAAAATGGTACAGTAATTAGGAATAAAGCAATACTAGTTGCACAGGGATACAGGCAGGAAGAAGGCATTGATTTTGATGAAACCTTTGCCCCTGTAGCCCGATTAGAAGCAATTCACATATTTCTTGCCTTTGCTGCATTTAAGGACTTCAAGGTCTATCAGATGGATGTTAAGAGTGCATTTCTTAACGGCAATCTCCAGGAAGAAGTATATGTTGAACAACCTCCTAGATTTGAAAACCATCTGCAACCATCTTATGTTTATCATCTGAACAAAGCTTTGTATGGTCTGAAGCAAGACCCCGTGCATGGTATGAAACTCTATCAAAATATTTGATTGATCATGACTTCACCATTGGCACGGTGGACAAAACTTTATTTAAATTTACAAAGGGAGACCATACTCTGCTAGTTCAGATATATGTTGATGACATTATTTTTGGCAGTACTAACCCAAAATTATGTGAAAGATTTTCAAAGATAATGCAGGACCAATTTGAGATGAGCATGATGGGAGAATTATCATTTTTCTTAGGATTGCAAATCAAGCAATCCAATGAAGGAATTCTGATAAATCAGTCTAAGTACACCAAAGAACTACTGAAGAAATATGGAATGAATACCAGCTCAGCTGCAGCTACACCAATGAGCTCATCTGCCAAACTCGACTTGGATAATTCAGGAATACTAGTCGAAGTTACAATGTATCGAGGCATTATCGGATCTTTACTATATTTAACAGCCAGCCGACCAGATATCATGTTTGCAGTGTGTATGTACGCCCGGTTTCAAGCAAATCCCAAGCAATCGCACTTCACTGCTGTCAAGAGAATTCTCAAATATCTGAAAGGGACAGAGAATGTCGGTCTATGGTATCCAAAGGACTCCAGTTTCAATCTTATCGGATACTCAGATGCAGACTATGCTGGATGCAAAATTGACAGGAAGAGTACCAGTGGGTACTGTCAGTTCTTAGGAGACAGACTCATTTCATGGGGTTGCAAGAAGCAAACTTCCATCGCAACCTCTACAGCTGAAGCAGAATACCTTGCTGCAGGAAGTTGCTGTGCTCAGCTACTCTGGATTCAACAACAACTGCGGGACTATGGCATTGAGTCAACTGAAGCTCCAATCTTCTGTGACAATACCTCTGCCATAGCTATTACATACAATCCAGTGCTCCACTCTCGAACAAAGCATATCGACATTCGTCATCACTTTATCAGAGACCATGTTATGAAGAAAGAAATTCGGCTGGAGTACATCTCCACTGAACAGCAGGCAGCAGACATTTTCACAAAACCCTACTGGACGCTATGTTTTCCTTCTTTCGAAATATCCTTGGTCTAATTGATATCAATTCTTGATTATCAGTTGGTAATGTATTCAGGGGGAATTACTTGGTTTATTTGCATAAATTAAGGGGGAATTTCCGTTACAAGTCTTTATCTTGGTTGTTTAAGCTCAGCTGGTAATCCAATGGTCTGCTGCAGTATGTGTATACGTACCAGTAGGACTCTACATACCAGTAGATGTTCCCTACCAGTCGAACCCTACATACCAGCAGAGGTTACCAAGTGTGCTTTGACTAAAATAACCTTCGATACCATTAACCTACTGGAACGTCGGAATTTAAATTCATCTTTTATTATGAAAATAAATTATTTGAATCCCGCCCAAATCCTATCCTTTAATTTTTCCTCAAATCGTTAGATGATCGCCACGTACCCATGTGTCCGCTCATCTACAGTACGACGTTACATATACTTTTACTTTTAACCGCCATTTCTTAGGTTTTACTCTTTCTCTTCTCCAACAATTCACTGCGATTAACCTTCTTTTCAGAAAATTCTATTCCACAGGATTGTTGCTGTTTTCTCCACCTACTCTTCAGATATGTCGAAGAATACCCAACCTAGTTTCATAACTAATGCCGTTCATGTGGATTTTCATTCAATCTCCACATCATCTGATAAAGAGACGAAGGAACTATTTCACAAGTTGGATACCTCCGGTCTCTTAGTGATTCTAAGTCAGACTCCATCGTACTACAAAGACGATTTACTCAAGTTCTTCGCCACTGCAAAAATTGTTGATGACTCCGTGGTGGCATCCATCTCCGAACAGCTGGTTACAATCACCCAGACTGAATTTGCCACTCACCTATGCTTTCCATCCACCGGACTTACTGATTTCTCCTCTATTCCAGTGGAGCTAAGGGAAGAGATGCGCACCATATTTTCTGACTCTTCAAATCGTCTTCCCCGTCCTCCGTTCAAGAAAGTATTAATGAAGAGTCATTTCCGACAAATGGCAGATATCATCTCCAAGCAAAGCCGGGTCTTTTGATATCATAACCCCAGAGAAGTTCGATGTTATGAGTGCCATTTACAACGGCTTGGATATTAACTGGTCAGCTGTGCTATTCCAAGTTCTCACTGGTCTCATCGCCTCTGGAAAAGGTCAATCAGGTTTCGCCCTACCACTTAGAACCCTTTTTGACAGCAAAACTATTAAGACCGGGGATCTCACCAAACTTCATCCAGGCAAACTTATAACTGCCAAGTTTCTTCAGCTTCACAGACAGAGGAGTGGCAGAGAGGTTGGGTTGATGAAGCGCCGATCAACTCAAGTTATTAGTGTCTCTGAACAAACCATATCTGAATCGGCTGAGTCATCTCCTCCACCTCCTCCTCCTAAGAAGCCCAGAACAAAGAAAGGGGCTCCTCCTGCTTTAAAACAGAGAGTCATTGTGGCCTCTGATACCATCTCCTCCGCAGGACCTACGGAAGCAATCCCTGGTAGAGAACCCAGATCTGGAAGTCCTCCCCCCGAGGAACCAGCAACATTACTTGTTTCATCGGCAATGGTAGTTGCCACAACCATGGCCCCTGCTGATAATCCTTCCGCAATGGTGAGTTCTCTACAAGGACCTGGCACTATCAGTTTTAGGACACCCAAGTCCTTGTGTCCTTACTGTAATCCAAAGACCACCACCCCGGGAAAATGAAAGAATCTCATGGCTCCAGTGTCCTCACCTGTTGCCTTTGAGATACAAATGGTTATGGATACAGTCGAAGGCAAGCTGCAGCCTCAGCTAGAAGTCTTTGATCGATGGGTAAAAGCACGGGTGAAAATTCGATTTGATGACTTCACCCCTATCTTGGATCGGGCACGAGAAGATGGGAACCAAATTTTGGCTTATCTTCAAATCTCGGATCCTGAGAAAGGTCTGCATCTGAGGGATCTCTTCCATTTGATGAACTATGTGGGCGAACTTCAAGTCCTAGTTGAATCTCGCCTTCAACAATTCAATATTGAGTCCAGATCAGCAAATCATGACCGAGCAGTTCTAAATGCTCTTGGACCAAAGTTGAAAATGGCTGAGCATGGACTTCACGATCTTCGCATATCAACTGGTCTTCACTCATGCTCTACAGCTGTAACTGTTGCAAGCCCCGATCCGACTGATTCACAGCCAGCTACTACAGGATTGGAGATAGCTACCACCGATGTGGCGATAGCTCCAACTGCCTTCGAGGCACCTCCTCCTGCCATAGAGATCACCTCTCCAACTGCTCAACCTTCATCCACTGCTCCCAGCCATACCAATGATCAATAGTTGCAACTGATAGTGATTGATCACGAGAATGTGGACACAGTAATTCAGACTGTGGTTCATCAAGTTACCATCTCTTCCGGCAATGATGAACCCAGTGAGTCCTCACATTCAAATGATCACACCCAGTCGTATGCAGCCGTGCTGGACCAAGCCACTGATCGCACAATTGCTATCGCCTCAGACGCACCTACTGCACCAACTGCTGAAGCCCCTGCTTCACTCATCCCTGCAGATATTTTGGATGAACCCGGAGTGATCACTACTGCTGCTGCACCTCATATTGAGGCTCTGGATCAAACGATGGCTCAAGATCCCTCAGAGGATTTCTTCGATTTTCAAACCTCTATCCCTCTGGAAGGACCACCTGACATTGTTGATCAGCTAGCACATCTTTCCAATGCAATATCTGCATTAGCCAGCGATGTCAACAAGCTTAAACAGGAAGAGCGCAATGCGACTCTTATTCTTGGCAGCCATCAGCAACATAATGATACTCAGTTCCAGCTGGTGTATCGGGACTTGAACAACTTAACTACTACTGTCACCAGACTTCAGACCTTCGTTGCGGATGCTTTTGCGGACTCATTCTCTCGGATAGGGCAGGCAGGCTCATCTTCAGATAAATCAGCACAGTGAATCTCTTCAGACTGCCTCCTCTCTGGCTCTTGGAGATAAGATTGAAGATGCTAAGAAAGTCTTGACCGAGCAGCTGGCAACAATGCAGGCAGCATTTGCCTCTCAAATTCAAGATTTATGCAATAGCTTGCCTGCTGCTCCTCAAATTATCAGAAGACTGCCTGAGACCAGTAACCCTGCTCCTCAGTCCCAGCGAGATCCGAGTCCAGCAAGTCGCTCATCCACTGCAGCTAGAGCTTCACAACAGTCGAGCCATTCTCCTCAACAATGCCCTCAAAGTCCGCGCCAACCGCCTACTGAAAAGCGCGACTATTCCCGACATTGGTTAGGAAGAAAATAGTATCATTTCTGATCTCTTATTTAATTCCATTTATCTATTTACTGTTTACATTTGACTTTTTCAATAGTTATCCTAACAACATTATTGTGTTCACCCTTACTGAATTCTTCTATAAATAGAGACTCATTTTTTTAACACGCATTCACTCATCATGATTACTTTCAATTCATTGAAAATTCCTTGGTTTCCACTTCTCAACTGTTTAGTTTCATGGGTTTATTACTTATCTAAATCAACCCCTCATGGGTTGATTACTTATCTAACCCAGCTCCATTAAGCTACAGCGTTTAGATCCTGCTCTGATGCTCATCATCAGTCAGGAACTGCAATCAGGAGTTATATGGGTGCTGATGACAAAAAGGGGGAAAACAGAGATAGAGTATTTTCAGAGGTGAATCCATGAACCATGGAGGCCTGATGAATATACATTTGAAGTTTTTCCGCTCTGGAACAAGGTGGATCGAAGCTCTTCCTCTCCGCAACTAGGTGGATCGAAGCTCTCCGGTCTACACTGTTTGTTTCAAATTTTGTCATGTATCAGCTATATTTTGTAGCAATAGATTTGTATTAGGATAGATCTAGTTATAAGAAGTCATCTTAAATAAAGATGAATCTCTCTCAATTGTCCAGTTTGATTACAACTTGTAATGTGCTTATTATTATAACAAATGAAAATTTCCTTTGTCTCCAAGTATTTTCAGGATTCACCGTTTAAATTACTCAAGTATGAAATCGTTATTGCTTAGTTTTGTCATCACCAAAAAGGGGGCAAATTGTTGGGAAACGATTTCTAAGTTTTGGTGATTACAAACACCTACCGGGTGAAGACACCTACCGGGTGAAGACAGCTACGGGTGAAGACATCTATCGGGTGAAGACACCTACCGGGTGAAGACACCTACCGGATGTTGAAGACTTACCGGGTGATAAAGATCAACTGGATGGCTACCAACTGGATAGACATCAACCGGACAGACATCAACCGGATAAGCATCAACTGGATGGACATCTACCGGACAGACATCAACCGGATAAGCATCAACTGGATGGACATCTACTGGACAAATATCAACCGGATGATCTCACACTAAACAAAGACATCAACTGGTCACTACCGAATGAATGACCAGTTGAACAAAGAAGACCAGAGGAAGTCTAACCACCCAGTAAGGGCACTAAGCTACAAGACAAAAATCAGTTCAAACATTCTCTGACAAAGGTACAACAGAGCGGCGCACCCTGCTACATCCCCGCCACCATTACCGTCAGAACAAAAGAGCCGTTGCTCAAAATAGGAAAGAAGACCATCTAAATTTGGAAAGCTGATCTCTTCCTAATACAGAAAAGCTACCGTTGGACCACGAACCTTATAAATACGTCCAAGCAAAGAATGAAGAGGTTAGCTGAGAAATTATTCAATCTGAGAGAAACACTTCATTGAAAATAGAAAATCAACTTTCTGATATTCAAAAGTTCAGAGTGACACTGAAACTGTATCAGATTATCTCCAACTGAAGTCGGCTGCTCAAGAACACTCAAAGCTACTAGTCTATATTGTGAGAGTGTAATAGAATCTTGTATAATCAAATTAAGACGTGTGATTGCTAGGAGTTTAGGCCAAGATGTGTGAGTGCCTAAGAAGGTTGTATACTGTAAAGTGTAAACCAAATCTTCTAGTGTATCCTTCCTGCAAAGGAAGAAGGGGAGACGTAGAAGCGTTGTGCTTCGAACTTCCAGAAACAACTCTTGTGTTATTTACTTATTGTCCATTTATTACTCAGTTTATTCCACACAAGTCCAGCAGACGTCTTCCGCACTTAAATCAAGTGTCTGCTGACTTGCCATACATTGAGAAGCTACTGTAACACTTAACAGTTTACAGTTAACTTGAGAAAGAAATCGAAATTGAATCTAGTGTTTATTCAACCCCCCCTTCTAAACACTACCTCGATCCTAACACAATCAAAGCGTAATAAATACGTTTTACCGTCCGATGCTCGTACGTCTCACTACGTACCTTAGTTCCAAAAGTGGAGATATTGTGGACTTTATCTCCTAAGTTGTGTGGCCACCTGGGATGGTTCTACACATTCACACAATTCCATATTAGAAGCCAATAAATGAACCATTACCAAAAATATCATCATATAGGACATAAACCCAAAATCCACAATTTTATGCCTTGCGATCGATCGGTCCCCAAGCCCCGATCGATCGCTAAGTGAAGAAAAATAGGCATTCATGTTCTGCCTCCACCGATCGATCGAAACTTTATATCGATCGATCGAGACATCACACCGATCGATCGGAACAAAATTACCGATCGATCGGTAAGCTCATTTCACGCCTTGCTTGGACTCTGCTCAGCTCGATCGATCGGGACATATTTCCGATCGATCGAGCAGCCCTGTACCATCGAAAATCCTCCATGTATGAGCTTCCAACAACACCTAAATTCATATACAATCAATAACAACCACCATGCTCAACATTTAACCACAAAACAACATTAAAAATACATCTACTAACTTAAACAACATGATGGACTAAGATCCACCCCTTTTTACCCCAAAAACAAGCTACAAACCCAATCAAAACTCAACAAGACTTTACCACAATGATAGCTTACCACTTGAGCTTCAAGTTTCTTGTATGAAATCCCAAAATAACTCCTTTTCAAAGCCTTTACTTTTTCCTCTTCTTTCAAAACGAAAATGGGAGCTTTTTCTTTGCAAGAGAAGAGATGGAGGGTGGTTTTTTACTTAAAGGTGATGGGAAGGGATGCGATGTAAAGTATAGTGGAATGAGAGGTGGGGGTTAATTCAAATGGTATGCTTATTGGTTATGGTTTAAACTAACATGTACCCAAAATAGTGAACATGATCTATAAAACATCCCAACATGATATTTTAAAAGCATTTTACCAAAATGCACCCAAAATCACCATTTACTACATGTTTCACCAAATAATCACAAACCATTTCATTTAAACCATTATAATACCCAATTACCCAACATGCATAACATGCACCCTGAAATGCTCTACCGGTCCACGCCTACCATGTGGCTAAGCGTTTCACCAAGATAATTAATCCCAACACATAATCTAATCATCACCATAAAATCACATAAACATAATTAATGCCCAAATTGCAATTAATTATTTCGGGGATATCACACTATGTGGCATGAGGATTGAGGCAGGGAATACCTCACGAGAACGTTTATACGTTAAATGTTTTGAGTGACTTGTACTGGGACAGCTCAATTTTGTTGGGAGTACCAACGTGAGTGTCAACAAGTCGTTGTTAGCTCTGGTTGAGAATCCTTGCATATGGAATGCACTGGGGGACACGATCGAAATTTTGGGATATAGTTAGTGGGGTGACACTACTATATTGATTGTATCTCTTGGAGAGATTTGGAACATACTGTCATGGGGACAGCTGGTATTGGTTGAGGGTTGATTGTGAATCAGCCATGGTAAGCATTACTGGTGATGGACTGAGTAATGGCTTTATATTTCCGGTGAGACGTACAAGGAGACGTCTCTGGGGAGATACTCGAGATGTGGAGTACTATGGTATTAGTACAGAGCATCGTTAGTTTGGGTACACGTCGTGTATACGGATTTCGGATTGGTAATAGTGGCAATGATGCACTGTTTTGAACCAGTTGTGTATTTATTGGTTCCGGGATATATTTTGGTATAATATATCCAGGTTTTTCCGAACGTTGGTTCGAGGTTGGATGGTGATGGATTCATGACACTGTTCTTGTGAGGAATGCGGTGTTGATTTACCTATTGGGAATCCTTGAGAGATTAGATGATTCGGTACGCGTGGTGTTGATGTCGAGTTCACACCCTTAGTCGTTGGTTCGTCAATCATCGTTCTCCACTGGGTGAGAATATATGAGGATTGACAGTTGTATTTGGGGCTTATGGGTATGATTGGAAATACCCGAATCGAGTGCATTGACTATGCATGTGGTGTTGATGCTTAGGCATGTATACAGGTGTGCGTATACGAATGCCCGCATTTTGGCACTTGTCGAGCATCGGATTAGTATGCTTGGATGAATGAATCTCTGGTGAGAGATTGTGGCACCTTGAGATTAGTAATCTCAACGGCACGATGTATTCTGAAGAATGATCGTGAGGTGCGGTTGACTTCCTCTGAGTAGGGATTGTCGTATTTTGGGGTCATGGTAATTCATTACTGGGTAATTCGATAACATTCATGTGTTAGGACTGTTGAATCCTAGGGTAAACGAGGGATGGCCAGGATTGGATTTAATGGGTGTCGTTGTCGACACAGGTGGCGAGAATGCAATTGATTTTTCTTGCATGCCCTCTATGGGACCTCGAAGCATTGTGGAGTCTCGATAGTGTGTTTGGACCAAGATGTGATTTCTTGGGACACACGGGATGTAGACATCTTTGGAGATGTGTTTGTGTTGATCGGTGGCCGTGCGTTGCCCGATCCGAGTTGCAAATGGTGCAGCTACTCCCTCGACGGTGATGGATTTGGAGAGCGGAAACCGGGTTCAGTATGTGTATATGTAGTATACTAGTGGTCTTCGTCGTAACGATGTGTGTTTGACATCGTAGACTAAGTGGTGCAGATATCATGGAAGTGATATCTACGTTGGACTCAGGGATGATTCGAGTAGCTAGCTGTTAGGGTTGACTGACTGCTTTTGGGTGGTTAGCATCGAGGTATCTGACGTCTTTTTAAGATTGTAATGGTTTGAGAGGTTTACTCCATTCCAGGATTTGGTGCGAGGTCGGTGTCCACGCGGTTAATGTTTCGATCATGATGCATTCATTAATCGATGTTGTGGATCTGATTGGATTAAGAGGTCTTAGCAGTACGTGGAGTACGCCTGGCAAATTTCGAGGATGAAATTTTATTGGTGTGGGATAATTGTGATGCCCGAGAATTATTGGTGTAAATCCCGGTGTGGTAATGATCCTTAATGGATTTTAATTGTGGCAATTGTGAAGTAATTGTGGTGTTGAGACTCCCGAGGATTTTAAATCCAGTTTTTGGGGTCGTTGGATCCAAGGGTTGAGATTGTATTCTCATCGTGGTGATAAACCTTGGAATTGGGTTTTTGGTGGGATCTGGGGTCTGGGGTACTTTGAATTGGGGGCTGGTAATGGAAATTGAGATTGAGAGGTTGAACACAGATGATATTTAATGAGTCATGATGTATTTGTGGATGACTCAGGATTTTGAGCCTTGGTACTATATATACCAAGTGGACTCGGTGTTCAGTCATTGCACGGACTCTCTCCTCTCTCTCGCGCTCCATTATTCCCCAACCCTTTCCCTTTTCTTCTTTGGAGCAAAATTGTTGGAGGCTCGATTTCGGAGCGGGGTTTCTCGAAGAAAAGTTGGTAATCTTCTTCCCATCGTCTTTATATTCGATTTAATAGTGGTATTGTGGTTTTTGGTTAGGATTTGGAATTTGGAATTTGGGAATTTTTGGTTAAATTTCAAAGTGATGTTTATGGTGTTTTTATTGGTTTTAATTGGAGTATTTGAGGTGTTGGAAGTGTTGGGGGTGTTGGTTTTGAATTAGGGGTGGAAAACACCATTGTTGCAAACTGTTTTTTGGAAAATCGCAGGTCGCGATCGATCGCGGCTTGGTGCCGATCGATCGCGACATCTCGCTATTTTTGGGTGATGATGAACAGTCGCGGTGATCGATCGTGAATACTCGGCGATCGATCGCGGCCCATGTTTCTTGTTTTTTTTTCAAAACTTTGGTAAAAAGTTGGGATTTTGGAATCGAAGTTTATTTGGTAGATTTTCGGGGCGATGTCTACGTTCCCATGGGAATGTCACACTTTAAAACGAAATGGTTTGGGTCGAACTTTAATAAAGCGGACTACTCAATTGATTAAGGAATTATCATTGAGCATTAAATGGGATATTTTGAGTGGTGTGCATAGTTCGATTTTGTGATTAATCATCGGGATATGATGATATAATTGGGGATTGTGAACGTACTTGGGCACGTGGTTGCATACTCATTAATAATTGTGAGTTATTTTTATGTGTTAGCACATGATTCATCGGGTCACGGGACTAAGACAATGTTTGATTCGGGCTACGGAATTATAAGGTACGTATAACGTACGAGCATAGTCTTTTATATTATTGCAACTGTGAAATGCATGATATACTGTTAAAGCAATAAATTGGTAAGTATTGCAAATTATATGGTGCCGCTATGGAGCGAGCAATAGTTGAGATGTTGACGCTACGGAGCGAACATTGGTAACGATGCCGCCGCTGTTGAGCGTGTGTGATGCCCCGAAATTAATTAATGGTAACCTGGACATTAATTATGTTTATATGATGAATTATTACGATGATCAAGTTATGTGTGGAAATGATGTATTAACATGATTTAAGGATGTTGATTTTAATTATGAGGAAGATATAGATTTACTGAAGTCGGTTGCATTTTTGTAAATGCTTTTGAAATATCATGTTAGCGTATCTTATACATCATGGTAAGTGTTGGGGTAAAATTTAATTAAACCCACATAACCTCCCACTACCCCACCTTTTTAACTCACTTTCCCCTTTTACACTAAAATCCCCAAAATCTTTTTCCCAAACCCTTTCCCCTCATTTTTCGAGTTTGGCACAAAGGTGGGAAGGAAATCCTTGCAAAAGCTTCACTCTTGTGATTCTTGGTAAGATTTAAGCCCTATGATGTGTGTATGTCACTCCTTGAAGCTTTTGTAAAGTTTTATTTGTGTTTGTATTGATTTTGGAGGGTTTGAAATGGGTCTATATGGGTATGTGTTGTTTATGGTTGGGGAATGATATTTGAAGTGTTTATATGTTGGTTTTAGTGGGTTATGAGGTTATTGATGTTGTAAGGAAGTATGGATTTGTAAGGCATGAAGAGAAGCTTGAAAAATGTACATTAATGGCGAATTTTTGGGACTCAGCACTCGGCGATCGATCGCCCGTTCTTGGCGATCGATCGCGAGCCTCCAGTGCACGCCAGTAACGTTTGGCGATCGATCGCCACTTTTGGGCGATCGATCGGCGAGGCTGGCGATCGATCGCGCCAAAAGTGGCGATCGATCGCCAAGAAGGAAATTTTTTCCCCTCGTCCAGTGTAGTCTCGCGATCGATCGCGCCTGGCCAGCGATCGATCGCGAGATGTAAAAATGTGGATTTTTGATATTTTTGTGGGATTTTTGGATATTGGACTATATTTAGCTTCTAATATCAATTTGTATGGTTATGTAGAACCATCCCAGGTACCCACGACTTCAAGGAGATAAAGTCCTCCGACTTCTCCATTTTGGGAATTAAGGTACGTAAGAAACGTACGGGCACCGGACGGTAAACCATACTCCTACATTTTATGATGATGCTTACGATGATGATGTTTATGATGATGTTTATGATGACGATGTTTATGATGATGTTTATGATGATGATGTTTATGATGATGCTTACGATGATGATGTTTATGATGATGTTTATGATGAGGATGTTACGATAATGATGTTTATGATGATGCTTACGATGATGATGTTTATGATGAGGATGTTACGATAATGATGTTTATGATGATGATGTTACGATGATGATGTTTACGATGATGATGTTTATGATGATGACGTTTATGATAAGTAAGTTTATGATAAGGTCATACGAGGCATATGATTGGGTAAGACGCCCATGTGGTAAGATGCCACCCAATGTATGTGAGTGGGTAAGACGCCCACGTGGTAAGATGCCACATAATGTTATGATATGGCAAGATGCCATATGATGAGGTAAGATGCCCCTGTGGCAAGATGCCACACGACGGTCATGTTATGGTAAGATGCCATATAATGGGGTAAGATGCCCTCATACATGAATAAGAATCAGGGATAACAAAAGAAGTTGAAGAACGACCAATAACATTTACTTAACTAAGATACTATGCATTACTGTATGTCTTTTCCATCATGTTAAGTAAATATGTATGTGCTCACGATGTGTTATCCCTGTAGGTACACTTTTGGACCAAGGGCTTAGGGTCGGGTTGAGGAGGTGAGCTAAAAGGAGCAAGATGAATATAGGATGCAGGATTTTGATAGTCTCTACTCTAGGAGTAGTGTAAACCTATAACTTTAACATTCATTATTGGGAATGTAATTAATAGCTTTTGGAAATTTTATTTTGGCCTGTAATCTTCTTAGCTCAAGCTACAACCGGAACCCTTAAGAGGTTATAAATGCATGTTCTGTCCATTATATGTGTACTAATTGATGTTAAGGTAGGAAGACCCTACAGCGTGCGAGAGTATGGAATACCGCCGCTATTGAGCGAGCGATGAAATATGATGTGATAGAACTATGGAATCATGGCATAGATACATATGTTATCTGTAATCATTAGTTGAATGATTTATTCATACTTAATTATGAAATTGGCATGGTAAGAAAGGGCATAGTTACTCAATGTGATGATTAACTGATTTTGGGAATTTGATGGTTTGGTTATTGTGAGAACAGGAACAACGCGGGGAATCCTATGGGATTACGATACGATACTATACATGGAGTATCTTTTATGTTACAACTTTATGTTTTGTAATTTATGAATTGTAATATTTGTTGTTATTGAGATGGTGGATTGGTATGCTCACCCCGTGTGGGGGCTGTCTCTGTTAGGACAGGTGGAACAGGTGCAGCGGTAGCTCCGGTGTTGAGATCGAGCTATGGATTGGAGGTACTTCCCGGATCGAGGTACCAGTGCCGGTATTGAGTAGGGTACTTTATACATTTAATACACATTCACTCATTAGATGTTCGCATGTGGGCACTACTATATGTGTATATGGTTTGTATAAAAGGGCAAGGCCTTTCTCTTTTCATTCATGGGTTGCATGCTATTAATTAAAGGAATTGCAAAATGAATTTAGATCATGTTAGTGTATTATAGGGTGCATGCTATGTAAGTGAATTTGTATTGGGGAAAACTGGACATTGTGTGGGATAATGCAAGAAATTTTATTGTTGGTATATTATGATATGGTTCCATGTGGTTTTCCCCCCTTATTGCATGGTAATATGCACTAAATACATGGGTTAATACACTAATAGCGGGTTAAGGGCATGGGGTCCTTACAGAAATCATAGTTAAATGTTGTATAATTATGATTTTATACCAAGAATGAAACGTATAAAATCATCATGACATGTTGGGATAATACGATTATGTAAGATATAGATCGAGAACTTTTGGGAAGTTTTATCCATAGGATGAATTCCCATGTATTTCAAAATTGTGAAATGAAATTTAATGATGAGATGGCTATTTTGATGCATGATCGAATCTACAGAAGATTATTTTCATTAAGTAGTTCGATGTTAATTGATTAATGTGAGTAGATGGAATTTTAGGGCAGGATGTCTAAGTCGAAATTCCTTCTGTGTTGCGGTACTTCATAACACAATCTTAATTCTAAGAAAATGATTGAGTCTTTAAGTTGTTATATGTTAATAACGTAGATGAAGCACAAATATTATGACTCATCAGCATACATAATAAGAGAATGTACAGATACGGAACATGAATTGAACGATGCGCAAAGAAAAGGATTGAGCCTTTAAGTTGTTAGGTGTTAATAACATAGATGAAGCACAAATGTTGTGACTCATCAGCATACATAATACGAGAATGTACAGATGTACATCCGGAAAATGAAATGAACGATGCGCAAAAATAATTAAATAAATGCTAAAAATGGTTCGATATATTTGAAAACCATTAATGAAATGATTGTATACGAACTTTGCGTAAATGTACCATGAAATCTGTTTCAAGCAAAGTTGAATTTTCTGAAAACTTAGAATTGGCACGAACCAGACCTGGAGATCGCACGACAGCAGTGTTGAACACGAACTTGTGCTTGGGGCTACATGGATCTCAGGTTAACTGAAGTGATAAGGTTGGGTATATTAAAGAATAGAAGTTCCATGAACCCGAATATTAACTCGGAATAGACTCCGTGCATTTGTGATCAAGTTTTGAGAAAATTTTTAAAATGGTAGAACTTTCGAAGATACTTCCAATGAAGATTGGTAAGCATATCGATAAAGAGACCTTGACTCGCTATTGAATTGAGACAATTTCAACAATGATCGTCTTATGTTAAGGATCTACTTCGGACATTCCATACGTCTACGAAAAGATATGTACTCTGAATAGTATCAGATGTCAATCCAAAACCAAGATCTGCCTAATCTATCTTGTTTGATCGATGTACGATTATGTCATACGAGACTTCTAATTCTTGATATTTCATGGGTTTGATGAGTCGAATCCCTTGACAAATTCTTGATCGAATTGTAACATCTTTCGCGATGAAAATAGGTTGTGTTGAATATCCGAATCAGATATCTAAGATTCCATACGTGAAATATTTCTGATCAATCCATCCAGCCTAAATGTGTATTGCACAGAATGGTAATATTTCTATCATGTTATTTTAGCGGGATACTTCTATTGATATTTCTCATCGATAGTGAGGAATATGAAAATCTCACATCTCTTACGCGATTAACTCAAGCGAATCAGATATCTCTCTGATCAGACGAGCGTAACTTTGGTTCTGTGATTAACCACCGAATATGTTTTTGTCATTCTTTCTGACACCAAAGAAGATAGGACGGATCTGAATCGATCTTTCTGTTTCCTATTAGGAAATGATTCTATTTGCCAAGCTATCCAAATGGAAATTTAGATGATCGAAGTGATACTCTTGGGCCACGTCATTTCTCGACGTAGCATTTTTGTTTATTCAACCAAGGTCGAAGTAGTGTGAAACTAGCTAAGACCTATCAATGTTCATGAGGTCTGATATTTTATGGTTTAGTGGGATTCCAAATGTTGATTTATTGAAATGTTTTGTTTTTGAAAAATGGTTAAACCTATTACTCAACTGACACAGAAAAGTTGAAAATGTATTTGGTCATATGAATATGAAA
Source organism: Haberlea rhodopensis (assembly GCA_907163345.1). NCBI lineage: Eukaryota > Viridiplantae > Streptophyta > Magnoliopsida > Lamiales > Gesneriaceae > Haberlea > Haberlea rhodopensis. Next base: position 22,054 of record CAJQUN010000999.1, read on the forward strand.
TTTGTTTTCTTGAGAACCCTTGTATATAGTTTTGAACTGGTAATAAATGTTTTGTTTTAAAAATTTGACGTCATTATTTATACGGGGGAAATTTTGTTTTTATTCGGACCACAAGAACTTAAAATATCTATTCCGATCTGAATATGAGACAATGCAGGTTGATGAATCTTTTGAAGGATTACGATGGTGAAGCTCAATATCATCCTCGACGAATGAATGTCGCTACGACTGTCCTCAGTCGTAAAGTCCACGAGTCTATTCTAGCTTATTTCGTAGCATCAAGTACATGATCTGACTGAGCTTTTCAATCATACCAGAAATTATATCTTTGTCTCAGCATTTCAAGTTGAGCCGGAATTTATTCTAAACATCGGATAAGCCTAACGAATTGATGTTCAAACTCAGAAATCTTAAGAACTCGTATCTTCAGAACATCCATCTTGCTTTCAAATCTCTACTAATAGTTTCTACGACTTAATGATTCATAAGTTGTTCCTGATAATTTTGATTTGACCTCTGAAATTATTCGAGGAGTTCATAACTGTGAATACAGTATTCACCCTGAAGACGAAAGATGCATATGGCTCCGAGACCGCGGTTCTGATGGAGATGTATGAGATAAGACGATTACTGATGCATTGTCAAATGTTGGGGTTGTCAACAAGTTTAAACCAAATGAATAAAACTCGAAGGGTTACTTCATGGCTTTAAAAGTCCCCAATGGGATTGAGAACATATGGCTATGGATTTTGTGACCCATCTTCCTCAACCACTCAGAGACTGTGATGTTGTTTTGAACTTTATTGGTCGACTTCCTAAGTATGCACCTTTCTTTCCTTAAGAGCAGATTTTTTTTTTTTTGAATATGACCGTTGTTTATCGAGGATACGTTACGTATGGTGGCAAATAAATTTAACTTTTGAGGGCATGAAGCTTTGCCGTTAATCAAAGTTCCTATAGTAATAACTACCAAACGAGCTTAGGTTCGACATCTTTTGAAACCTTTTGGAAGAGACGTTGTAGATCACCTCTAGCCTGGAAAGAAATCGGTGAAAAAGTCAACTGGACCTGATATAATACGAGAAATGAATGGTAAGATTCAAATGTTCAGATAGCGGATGATGTCCGCCCAGGATCGTCAAGCAAGTTATGCTTTTAAACGAAGACGACCCATAGAATTTCAGTTAGGAGATCGTGTGATTCTGGAAAATTTCTCCTTTAGAGATACAAATCGTTTTTGGCATGCGAAACAAACTATGACCTTCTTAAATTGGGTGTGCAAGATCCGAGATCGTGTTGGAAATCCTGCCTGTGGTTAGCATTGTCATCAGCCTTATCGGTCTCTCGCAATGTATCTTTCTTCATGTTGCTACGTTACGAATATATTATTTGAATCTATCACGTCTTTCAACCTGATAAGATTAGACTTGATCATTCTTGTCAAACATCTTGTTTGCATTTTTTATCGGAAGGTTATATATCTGTTCCATAGTATTCAATATATCCTGTCGTATATTCTGATCCATATGCTGTTTTCAGCGTTGATTTGGATCTATGTTTGAGATTTCGAGGACGAAATCTGTTTAAGTGTGGGAGAAGTGTAAGGCCCCAAGATTCGATTACTGTTAGTTAAATATAATTTGGGAATTTATTAATAATTAATTTGGAATTAATTAATTAGATGTGAAATTTGACAATATGAATGTCAACTGACAATTTAAACAGAACATGACATATTTTTGAAATGGTAAAATAAACTCGATACTATTTTAAAAATAAATTATTAAAATGAAGAATTTAATTTGTGTTATAGTAGTGGATATAAATCCCAAGTATCAACTGTAAATTTTATATCCGTACATCGGCGACACTCCGATGTACATAAAATGGACTGGAATAAAATTATTGGTGTGTTGTATTTATACTTAACGCTACACACACTAAACACATAAATTCACACACACTTTTCGATTCAGACAAACCCGATTTCCTTCACCCTGTTCCTCACGTTCTTCTCCTTCGATCAGAAACTGCTTGCGCCGCCGCCATCAGCCACCGCCTTGACTAGTCCGAACCACCACCACCTTCTCCACTCACCGGCGCACCTCTCAGACCAAATATCCACCGGATTTGCATCGGATTTGTTCCAGTAAGCGATGAAGCTCAGAAACTGGCACAGCTAGAATGCCTTCGATTTTGAGCACCATTTCTTCGATTAGTTGCATAGATATGATGCTAAAGATGCCTTAGCTAATTATTTCCTTGCATTTCGATTTTGTTGGGGTTTTAGTGAAATTTTCGTACTGCATGTTGGTGGAAAGGGACGATTGATTTTCTTGGTTTGAGGATGACGGTTCTTAAGTCTTTGTTAGTCGATTATGAATTCTTTTAAACCATGTTCTAGCTTGTTGAATCATGTATCAGAGCATTGTAGGAACTTTGAACTAGTTGTTCTATTTTTGGTCGATCGATATCAGTATGTGAGGGTGAAACTGCTTCAATTCTATTCTTAATCTACTTTTAACTCCATTAAATCATGTTTTAGCTCGATTTATCAGGTTAGGAAGGATTGCATGAGTTTTCTTTCCCATTTTGTAACTGGTTCGATGTTTCCAACTGTTTTGGGCCATAAGCTGCTGCCACTAATGTGTTTACTGTCCATAGAGTTGTTGAATTCTTGTTTTGGTATGTGTTTTAGCTTCATGAATCATGTAGGAGAGAATTTCATGTAATCTCAATGATATTTGAGTTTTGTTCGATTTTTAGCTGTTGAATGAGGGAAGTCGATCGAGTTTCAGGGGCTTAGGAGGTGAAAGTTCTTAATTCTTATTTGTGGTCGACTTTGTATGCTGTCCAAGGAGTTTAGTTTCCAGTTTAGTCAATTATGGCCTTATATCTTTGAGTCTTAGCTAAGAAGGTCATTTGTTCAAATCATTATCATTTATTAACAGCATGTACGTTCTTTCCCCTGTTGCTACGTCGATTCGCATCTGCTACTGCTACTGTTTTAGGAGAATCGGAATATTTCTATTCCACATTGTTTAGATCTGATTAATCGCCTCAAGTTAAAGAATAGATTATATGTATACTGAGGTAACTTTAGTAATAAAGAAGTAATGAAATGGTGTTGTATGAATTTTATAGATTAAAACACGGCATGTGAATTCCAGGAACTAAGAAGACCATATTCAGCTTCTAGAACAAGGAATAATAGGTATGTTGCGATCGGTAACATACGACATGTATCTGTATTATTTGATACATGATTTGATGAACTTACGTGAATTACGTGAAATTACTTGGCTATGTGATTTTAATTGAATTATGATCATTTATAGCATTCATAATTGGCATATCGATATATGAAAATAAATGTTTCGTTAACACATCATTTCTATAATATACATCGATATTGAGATGCATCATATGAGATTATGATATTGCATGATGCATTGACACGCATGGACATAGAGCACATCATGTTGATCTGATCGATCCATTCGTTGACACCTATATCTTTTCGTTGGTATCAGTGATGCGTGTCTGGGATGATGGGCACGCCGATGGCTCGGCAGAGAGAGTGAGCTGAGAGATGTCGTAGCGATGAGTGTGACGACGTCGCCCAGACACGAGGGATGATGGATCAGCGATGGCTCGACTGAGAGAGATGTCGTAGCAACGAGCGTGTCGATGCCTTGCTCGAGCTTGATATTGATTGATGATACCTTTCTTTGGACTCCGATCTTTTGGTATCTTGAGATATTTGATAGCTATTCCTTGGATTCCAGACGCTGCTATCCCGAGATGATTTGTACCTTTCATGCATTGCATTACATCCATTGCATCACATCATATATCAAATTTTATAGATACATGTTGTAATTACTTGATAGTTTCATATTGGGCTTTGGCTCACTCCCAAGGGGGCTGTTGTTGTCTTTGTGTGTAAACAATGTCAGGTATTACAGGTTACCAGGATCCCAAAGAGGGAATGCTTGCTGGAAGTCTTACCTGAGGTTGTTTTCTTTTGTCTATCCCAGTAGTAGGATAGTTAAGTATACCAGGGTGTGTCCTGGATAGTATAACTATGTAAATGGAGTTTATGTCCGTCCAGTCTTGTTTAATTGTGGATATTTGATGTTTCTTTAACGTTGATGGTATTATGTAAATATTTTAAGTATGAATGTGTGCTGGAGACTTATTGTGCATGCTATGGTATGATGTAAATATTTTTAGTACGTATTATGTGCCGGATGCCTATGATTCATTCTATGGTATTATGTATTTACTTTATGTACTGGGGATATTGTTATGTTGCTTTCATTTTTTTTTTTTTGCTATGTCCCTCGTGCGGGGAGGTCATGCCGAAATTTTTAGAGCCTTTTGTTGGCAGAATATTTAAATAATCTTCCCGTGTTTTGTATAAATAATCATTGTGTGATAATTAAACACTTGATTAGGAACGGGTCCTCACAAATGTTGACGCTTGAACTTATATATTTTGTATCGCATGACAGTTACGTGTTGATGTAGGAGTATTGATTTCTGATTGATGTGATGTTACTTCTATATGTTGAGATTGTGATATATGAATGTTGGAATCATATTGGTATGCATTCATGTTGTTGAGGCATCTAGTTGATGCCATGAGAGGTATGCTATTGTTGGGCATATGCTTTGGCTGTTATATTGTATGAGGATGGAAATATGATATGTGCTGCTAATATGGGACGTGAAGGCTGAGCCACTGGCATATTGAGCTGAAAGGCATATCATATGTGTCCCGTTATAACAAGATGATGAATGAGACATGTGACATATTTGCATAATTGTGGTGCTTGATATAGAACAATCACAGTTAGATGTTACGATGTATATTTATCATATTGTGTCCTATTATTGATAATGGTTGTCTATCAATACTAATGTTTTATGGTTGTTTCTGTAGGGACTCATAGACGTGGGAGGATGGGGTTGTGAGTCAACTTCTGTTGTGAGCTGAACCACTGATTATGATTTGAACATATTAGGTTGTTCATCTGTACATGTGATGTATCTTATGTCACGATTTTGTAAATGCTATAATAACTGACATAGTACAATGCTTACTCAGTGTGAAGTATTATTTACTCCTAATTTATACTTGTGTAATGAATGAGATATAAATGATTAAGTAACGAGGACCCCACACTGCTTTTGGGTGGTTAACATCAATGTATGTTAACATCTTTTAAAGATTGTGGTGGTTTGGGAGAATATCTCCATTCCAGAGTTTGGTGCGAAGTCGATGCCCTCGCATTGGTGTTTCGTTCATGACGTATTCATGAATCGATACTGTGCATTCGAGTCGAGTTACGTGGTCGCAATAATACATTGAGTACGCGTGTGCAAATTTCGAGGATGAAATTTTATTAGTGGGGGGTAAATGTGATATCCAAAAATTTATTAATTCCGGAGTAAATATAATCCTTAACGAATTTTAATTGTGGTAATTATGAGATAATTACGGTGTTGAGACTCCCGAGGGTTTTAACCCAGTATCGGGGTTGTCGGATCCAAGGGTTGAGATTTTATTCTCGTTGAGGTGTTAAACCTTGGAATTGTGTTGGTAGTGGGATTTAGAGTCTGGGGAGCTTTGGATTGAGGGTTGTGATGTAATTGAGTGAGTGGAAGCTAATGAGTGAACACGTATGATTATTAAAAAGTTTTGGTGCGAGTACTTGAAACTCGGGATCTTGGAGCCTTAGTACTATATATACCAAGTGGACTTGGTGTTAACCATTCTCCACTTCACTCCCTCTCTCCTCCTCCACCTCCTCTCTCCCTTCCCCCCCAAGGAAGAAAGAATCGAGCAAGGCTCGATTTCGGAGCAAGATTTCTCAAAGATTCTGGGTAATCTTCTTCCCCTCGCCTTAATCTTCATTTTGATAGTAGTTTTGTAGAGTTTGGTTAGGTATGATAATGGCTTTGGAGTTTGGGAGCTTTTGTAGAAATCGTTAAATTGATGTCTTTGGTGTTTTTATTGAATTATAATTGAGTTTTTGAAGTGTTATGGGTGTTGGGCGTGTTAAATTTAAGGTTGGGTGGAAAATGCCATTGAAGCAAAAACATTTCGGAAAATCACAGGTCGCGATCGATCACGTCGTTGGCGCCGATCGATCGTGACATATTGCTGAAAATTGTTGACGATGAACAGTGCTCGCGATCGCGAGCAAGTCGGCGATCAATCGCGAGGAGGCAGTGGATTTTGGCGATCGATCGATGTTGAGCGACGATCGATCGCGGAAGAAAGATTTTTGGCAGTAAGTTTTCGCGATTGATCGAGGCCCCCTGCTTTATTTTTTTGAAAAAAATTGTTAAATGTTGGGATTTTGGAGATGTGATATTTATTGTAGATTTTCATGATGAATTCTACATTTCCAAAGAAAATATTACACATTTAAATGGAGTGGCTTGAATTGAACTTTAGTAAGATGTACTACTCGTTTGAGTTAATCGATGAGTCATTGAACGTAGAATAAAATGGGATGCCTTGAGTAGTATACATAGTCCTGTATTTGTGATTAATCATCATGTTAGGATGATGTATAAGGAGCTTGAGTATGTAATTGTGTGCACATAATTAACTGTGAGTTATTAACTGTGTATAGCGAATAATTCACTAGATCTCAGGATGAAGGTAAGGATTTGCTCTTGCTATTGGATTATAAGGTACGTATGATGTACGGGCATGGTTAGATATATTATTGTCATGATTAATGAATAATATAATATTGTTGTGATAAATGGTACGTGTTATAAATTGTGGAGATGCCGCTGTTGAGCGAGCACTGAGTATGATGTTGTCGCTGTGGAGCGAGCATTGGTCATGATGCCGTCGTTGTTGAGCATGCGAGAGGTTAGAATGCCGCCGCTGTTGAGCGAGCGATGTGATACGATGTGATGAGATTGTGGAATCGTTAATTGAGGTATATTAGATTTCTGTAAATCATTATTGTAATGATTTAGCTATAATTGATTATGGAATTGACGGTTTGAGCATGAGTATAGTTAATCAATGTATGATTAACTGATTTTGGTTATTGTGAGAACAGGAACAGCATGAGAGATCCCATATGGTATCAATACATACAGGGAGTATTTTCTGAATTTGCAGCTTTATATTCTGTAAATTATGAATTGTGAGATTGATGATATTCAGATTGTGTTATTGGTATGCTCACCCCGTTTGGTGGCTGTTTCTGTTGAACAGGTAAAATAGGTAATTGGCTCCGGAAAGGGGTTCGAGCTATTGATTGGGAATGCTTCCAGGACTGAGGTACCAATGTTAGTGTTGACAATGAGACTGGTACATTTAGATACATATTCAATTATTAAGGGCTCGTATGTGAGCATTTTGAATAAGTGTATATGGCATGTATAAAATGAAAACTTCTCTTTTCATTTACGTATTGCTTGCAATTGTTTGAGAATATAATTGCTTGATGAATTGAGAATATGATTGGTGCATTGTGAAGTGTATACTTATGTTGAGTTGAGTTGGGTTGGATACTTATGTTGAGTTGAGTTGGATTGGCAATTGGACATTAAGAGAATTTATGTTTAAAAAATTTATAGATGTCATGCCATTGTTTACATCATGGATGAGAATTTCCTAATGATATGAAAGTATACAGTAATATATGTGATAATGCACTAATAGCGGATTAAGGAAATGGAGTCCTTACATATTCAATAAGCTGGACAGTTGATGAAGCTTGTTAGTAACACAAGAACAAGTTTTGAAAACATCCACTAGAAGACTTTGATTGGTATAGTCACATTCGTACAAACTCACTGAGATCAAGGTCACTCTTATGATATAAACTCAGAGCATCTCAACTAGCATATCTTTTACTGTCTAATATGCTAAAGACCCTGCATAGACATCATATCTCACAGTTAAAAACTTCACTCAACTATTAAGATCACAATTACAATGAATGGAACTGAGTTGGCACAAATAATCTTTGAAACGATGTGATCTAATTGGGAATATGTGCCTGGAATCCGAGGTGATGCTCTTCTTTCAGCATATCTTTCTTTGATTCCTCATATGAGTTCTTTAGATTCTACTTGGAATCTCCTTCTTAGATTTTCAGGGAGTTGTGTTTAGCTTACATCAATGATTTGAGCGTTAGACACAATAACAGTTGAAAGATCTTGATATTTTCAATATTACATTGGTCATGTTGGAGATACTCAACTGATCTTTTACTTCAGCAGAGTCAACTTGGCTGAGCTGATTTTCACACTGCCGAGTCTTCTTTTCAGCGCGATTGGTTTCGCTTTGCTGGTTTGACCTCTAGTCGAGGTTTCATCATCATAGAATCTTGATTTAGTCTTCGACTTCTAAAGATAATCTGTGGATCTTCTTCTTAGATTTACAACCAATACTGAATCGATCCATTCCGATAAGCTAGCTGAGAGATATCACTGATGTACCAGAGCTCCTCCAACTTTGCTACTTGTACCTTTGCATTAGCAAAGTTTTCCAAATGATTTTTCTTCTTGCTAACATTCGAATTAGCCTTACTGGTCTGAATATGACTTTTGCCAAATTGAGCTTGTTAAGAAGCTAAAAGTTTACTAAGTAAATAATAGAGAAGTTTACCTTTGCATCAGCTGAGTGTTCCAGATTAGTTTACTTTTATACCTCATTAAGTTTTCGGTTACACCGCTTTCACATTTAAACAAAACTTTACTCTCTATCTGTTTTTCCCCTTAAAACAGGAGCTAAAATTTACTAAGGGTGTGTTTGCAATTGCTTATTCAAAGCACTTCTATGTTGCTTTTGCTTAAAGTTAGAAAAAATTACTTTTAAGCAAAATCATTGAGTATTTGCAAATAAAATAAAAAAATCAACTTAATAAACTTTAATTAATTACAAAAGTGTCACTAAACAACTTAAAGCAGTCAAAAGTATGTCATCTTATCTGCTTCTGCTTCTGCTTATTTTTAGAGAAATAATAGCAAAAGTAAGTAAATAAAACGCTCAAATTTTTTTTTTTTTTTTTCTGAAAAACTGATAAGCAGTTTGCAAAACCATTTGCAAACACATATTAAATAAATAACATTGAAGTTTCTAAACTTTTGTTAAGAATATATTTTTTGTGAGATTTTTTTTAAATAACGGTGGAAATTTTATGAAAAATTGGAAGTTGAATTTATTTTGATGTATGAGATAACCCAATATAAATATTATTAAAAAAATTTCTAAATTTCACAAAAAATATATTCTTAAAAAATGTTTACAAACTTTTCTGTTATTTCATAGATAATCATGTGTATGTATAACTTTTATAAGATACAGTAATAATTGCATATATATTTAATAGATCATCATATCGTATATTCTATTATAGTTCAATTTTTTTTGATTATTTCAAATCGAAATCAAATTTCTATATCTCAAAATTATTATTAAAATTTCTGTCAATAAATGCTAATAAAGTAAATATTTATATAATATTGAAAAGACTACATATATTATGTCTAAAATAGTCTGATCCTTCTCAAACCTTATGCATAATAAGAGCTTCGTGTTCCGTGGTTTTTCCTTTTAACCTATATAGCTATATTAATATTAAGCTGTATAATATTTATATTGTGAAATCTCGTCTACCAGTAGATCAATATTTAATAGATTGGTTCATTTAGTCAAAATTTATGTGGCGAAAGAAAACAAGCCCATCCGTAAAAGTGTAAAGAATATTCCTAGGAATGTACTTTTATCCCCTTATAAAGTTGGTATCAATCATCAATAATTTGCATGTCCGTCCAGACTTATTTTTTAATTTTTAAAATAAAGTTTGTACTTGTAAGCAATAATTGTTAATAATTATCTTATTTAAAATATTTGAGTTACGTTATATAACTAGCTATATTTTTTGATAAAACGACAAACATTCAATTCGACAATTAATATCAAGGGTTATGTATTTGATTCCAATGGGTTTCAAGGTAGTCCATTATGAAGAGAAGACCTGTTTGAAGTCAATAATTATTCCTGCTAAGAAAACAATGAGAATGTTGCGTTTGGATAATTTATAAGTATATCATTATACTAAATATAATTTTTGGTAAAATTGTTAACATTTGATCTTTTATATATATATATATATATATATATATATATATATATATATATATATATATATATATATATATATATTGTTTTAAGAATTATATTACGTTTGGATTTATGGATTTAAACTGATAGATTTAAATCCATGATTTCAAAACCCATGACTTATTTGGATAGATTTAATTCAAGTGCTTTTCAAACCTACTATAGATCAAGTTAATCGTTTTTAGTAGTAATTGTCATGAATTTTAAATATATTCAATATGGATATCATTAGAAATTCATTCTCAAGTACTTTTCTAAATCAAATCACTTTATCCAAATCAAATTCTTCAAATGTAACTTATAATTTAACAGAGTTGTTTTGTAAAAACACAATAATGAAATATCAGAGGATTCAAGCTTGAAAAATAATATGGATATATGCGGTTAAAAGAACGAAACATGAAACGGATAAAATGTATTGACACGAATTTATATATGAAGTTGAAATTAAACGTTGTAAATACTTAGCAAGTATTACTCTAAGTGAGAAAACTTAATTATATGAAGTAAAATTGTATCTCTAGATATGATTAATAAAAAGATTTATTCGAACTTCCAGAAATAAATCTCGACTCATTTATTTGATCATAATTGATTTATTACTTATTATTATGAGACCGCATAATAACTCCACGCTTAAGCAAATTCATTTAAAGTTGTCCGTGAAACCCAAGTGATCGAGAATCTGATTTCAGTTCCTAATCCAACTGAAGTCAATCTCAAATTATTTCAAAAAGCATAATTTGTAGATGCGTTTATCCACCCCTCTCAAGACACCCATGCGTATGTTTGATATGACACTGGCTGTGTTTCTTATTTATATTTCTTTGTAATAACAATACTTATATGTTCAAAATCAAAACTGAAGCTAAGAATTCTTTTTTGGTTCGAAACTAAGAATTTTTATAAGACGTAAAATGAAACATATTTGTTAAGGTCGGTGGTGATAGTTGAGAAGGATGGTCAACTGTCATTGGTTCACTTGTTATTCTCAATTTCATTGCTTCGATCAGTAGAAACCTGAAGTCGTTTCTTGATCAAAATTAATCTGTTGATCTTTTTCATTAAGTGAAGAATTAACTGGAGCACGAATACATGTGAACTGATGACGAGCAATAAGATAAAACATTTAAGAGTGGAATCGTAAACAACACAGGGTTTGTTACGGAATTTTGACGGCTAAATCCTTATATATCTCCATTTCTTCCTTTGCAAGAACGATATACTGGAAGTGTTAGCATTAGATGCCCTACAAGCCAATGGGCCAATTGTTGGCCCGTTGGACCCTAATAACCATAGCCAAATAAATGACCCAAACTCCTATAAATATATGTTCATCTCTAGGGTTAAGAAGTTTTGTCCTCTCTATACACACTCTCATAGAAAAGTGGACATCACACTAGCACTGGTGTTGTGCTTGTAGATCTGGTCAGGTTGGTTGGACTCGAGGGTGACCGCTATCAGATTCACATCGGTGAACGGTAATTCCTTTTCGTGCATTAATATTCGATATTTACATGTTAATATATGAATCAGGCGCGATCGACCGTCCCCGGGTCAGATCTGTTATTGTATTATTTCCGCTGCGTTTGGATCTGGCGCCGGGGTACGAAAACCCAACAGTGGTATCAGAGCCAGGTTGCGTATTGATTCATGTATCAATAATTAATTTTATTAGATCGTTTCCTCGTGATATTAATCGCTTTTGAATTTCAGAAATTACGGAATCCGGAAAACATATAAAATTGGAATAAATTTGTTTTTTAACCCAAAACCGTTACTGCCGGAAAATGTTTCCGGCATGGACAGTCACCAGTGGCGGACGGCCGTGCAAGGAGGAGCGCCGACAGGCAGCGCACCCAGGGAGAAATTGTTCTCCGCCGTCGTGTGCGCTGCTCACTCGCGAAATCTGTGCTACAACTTTTGAATCTGCTCGCGCATTAGAGTTTGTGAAACTCATCGCAAGAAGTTCCGGCGAGTCGTCTGGTGGTTGAGCGACGGACGTAACGGAGAAATGTTCTCCACCGTCTGTGTGCGACTTCTAAAACTACGATTTTCTGGTTCTGTGCGCGACCGAGCGGCGCGCAGGCTGGCGGCTGCAAAACCTAACCCTAACCCTAGTTTTTGAAATGTGGGGGAAGATGAACAGTATTTCGGGATTGAAAAAAAAAATATATTTAAAAAAAAAAAAACAAATCCGAAATTAATGATGCATTTTGGGTTGAAATTGATTTTCTAATTTTGGATCCAAATTGTTTGGAGTCCATAAATTATTTGGGTCATTTTAGATATTTTATCCGGATATTAATTTTTGAAATAATAAATCATAAACTTAATTAATTAAAAATATGATTTTTAATTTATTAAGTGTAAAATGGAGATTTTACAATTAGTTGAAAATTTATTAATTAGAAATTGAATGAAAATGTTTCATTTAATTTGTTAATTTTATTTTTGGCTAATATTATGATTTGTAGGTAAAATAGTGATTTTACCAAGTAACTGAAAATTTAATTAATCAGAAATTAAGTGAAAATGTTTCATTTAATTTGTTAATTTATTTTTGATTACTATTACGATTAAAAGGTAAAATATTGATTTTATCAAGTAACTCAAAATTTAATTAATTGGAAATTAAATGAAATTGTTTCATTTAATTTGTTAATTTTATTTTTGATTAATATGATGGTTAAAAGGTAAAATAGTGATTTTACCAATTAATTGAAATTTAATTAATTAGAAATTAAATAAAATGGTTTTATTTAATTTGTTAATTTTATTTTCAATTAATGATGCGATTAGTGGGAAACGATAGAATACATTAATTATTGTGATCTAATTACCTGTGATGTAATTAGTACAATTACATATGATGTAATTGTTTAGTTTAATGCATAATTACATACGTTGTGATTGCATGATGGATGATTACGGGCCTTGACCAATGTGTTTAGGTGAATGTTTAGGTTTTTATTGTTTCATTATTATTGTGATTTTTGGTTATCAGGCCTGCGAGTCTGCTCTCTCTATTTTCTGATGTATCCCTCCCCGGATTTGTATCTCTATTCTCTTGTTTGCATGATTTAAATGTAAAATCTTTAGAATTAGTGGGAGATCGAGATTGAAGACGGAGCACCAAGAATCAAGACATGTATAATGGAAGCAAAAATGTAATAGGATTGCATTACATACCTGCATCACCTTAGACAGACTTGTGATCCACGTATGGCTCACGTGGATCAATTAGAAAAAGGCCGTAATCGTCCATATTTATTTTTATTATGCATGTGATGTATGATAAGTGTTTGTTTGTATGTTTTATTAGTACAAATGATTGCATGAATAAAACATAGTTGCATGAATTCGGCAAACAAACAAACAAACAAACAAGCAATTGATGAGATTTTAAAATAAATTAAATCCCTCTTTTGAATATGATTCAAAACTTTTAATATCAAACTGAAAATGGGAGCTCAAAAGGGTTTGTTGCTTCCTGTCTTCCATCAACAGTTAAGCCATGAGACGCTACTTGTGTCATATTGCTTTCTCACCCACGTGGGGGGCATCTGGCATGTGAAAGCTGTGCGTTTAACTGCCACTTAATTAAGGGTGTGGTTATGTTAACCTTCTAGATTACTCACCCACGTGGGGTCTTTTGGGCGTGACATTTCCATCTGTGGGATAGGTTAGTTTGACGTGAGAAGGCATAATTGTCCTGCCCACGTAGGGTTATGCCAATCGCGAGACAAATATCTTGGGGGTTGCATATGATGCAATTGTGATCTACCTTTAGTATCATGAAGCCGGTGGGCCCACGTCCGGGGTTTTCATGAGCTAGTTGGACTCCAAGCCCACTAAGAAAATGTGATTTTCCGTTCATTTGTCATGAGGGTGATGAATTCGAAAAATTTAGTGGGAGCATTCAATAACTAAAGTCCATAGTTTTTGAATTAATTAATAATCAGACGGTTTGCATGTATTTTCTGTTTATTCTCAGTATTGTGATTGCCGTGAATCCGATTGCATCAATTCTCGATACAAACAAAGTAACCGCACCAAATTATTCTGATTGACTATTAATTTTAAAATAGTGCTTGCTTCTAAAAGGTGGCTATTTACCCTTGGTGGGAGCCTCCTGTTGAAGTGTCTCCCAGTTCGTCTCATGAAGAGATTGCCACACTTGAGAAGTGATGGGACGATAATCTCTCGGCTAGGTGCTATATGATAGCATCAATGTCACCAATGAGTTTCAACACAGATATGAGAAACTCGTTCACATTACTGATATTTTCCAACACCTACAAATGTTGTTTGGTGAACGGACACGATTACTGAGACTCGTGACTTCAAAAGAGCTATTTTCATTTCACATGCAAGATGGGGCTTCGGTCTATGAGCATGGTGTAAGAAAAATATCTCTTCTTGATAAATTGGAAAATCTGAATGTGATAATACCTCATTAACTGGCTGTAGATTTGATCTTATAGTAAAAATATTGGAAACTCATGAGTCCTTGATTCAAAAGAAGAAACGTGTTCTTCTTGTCGAATATTCTACCAATGGTATTTCAAGGATAAAGAAGAGGAAGGGAAATGGTTCCCAACCTCAAAAGACGAAAAAGGACATAGTAGCAACTATGAATGGAGGGCATCTATGTTTTCACTGCTGGTCACTGGCGCAAAATTGTAAGGAATACCTAGACTAGAAGCGTTCTAGAAAGGGTATGTTTTATATTAACATTAAATGTTTCTATTGGTTCTACTTCTTTGGTATATGCTGCCAGTTGTGCTCACATTTTTGCAAAGAGTTGCATGTGATGTGAAGAAGTAGAGAGCCCTAGGAAGGTGAAACCTACCTGAGGCTAAGCATTGTAGCAAGAGTTGTTGCAAAGGCTATTTGAAACATTTATTTAATATAAAATCTTGAACTTGTTAGGAACTGGTTTGAGCAATTATTCATTTGTTCTAGATTTTATCATGAACATTGTTCCTATTTTGATAGATAATGATATTCTTTTAAATATGCGAATGTGATTTGCAGTATTTTTAAGAATGCATGTCTTATTGAATCTGGTGAACTTATGAATGATTAGTATGATTATATTCAAAGAATATAAAAAGAATGATAACTTAAATCCAACATATATTTAGCATATGCTGAATGTGCAATGAATTTGATTCATATGGACGTATGTGGAGCACTAAATGTTAGTGCAAGATGATGTTGAGTTATCTTAAAGAGAATGTGATTCTCTCTGAGTAACTCTCTAAAGGTACATATTTGTTGAATATAATTCATACCAATGCAGTGACCAAAACTCCATATACGATATGGACTGAAAAATAATCAAAAGTTTTATTTTGAGATTGTTCTGCTTATGTGAAGCAGCCAGTGGGAGATGAGTTGGATAGTTGATCCATCTTATGTTATTTTGTGGAAATTATATTATCAATTGCAGGCAAAGAGTTTGTTTCGCAAGTGCAATCTTTCTAGAGAAAATGTTTCTATTAGAAAGGATGACAAAATAATATACCTTGAAAGGGTTCAAGAACCACAAACCACTAGAAAAGTGAAAACAGTGAAATTAATTTAGTCAATCACAACCTTTGATTTACACACACCAAGGAGATTTGAAAATGTTTCAAGAACTCCTGATAGAATGAATCTACTCCTTGAAAGTAGTCAAGAAATAGACCATGGATATGATCCTTGGACTTTCAAGGAGGCGATGTCAGATATTGATTCGGGACATTGGCAAGATGCTATGAAATATGAAATGGACTCCATGTACTCCAATAAGGTATGGGCCTTAGTAGATCATCTTTGGGAATTGTTCCCATTGGCTGCATGGATTTACAAGTGAAAGCTTGGAGTGGATGGGAAGGTAGTGACCTTCAAAGCTTGACTGGTGAGAAACAGTTATTCTCATAGGCAAAGAGTTGTTTATGAGAAAATTTTCATCGGTTATGATGCTATAGTCTATTTAAATTTTATTAGTTATATCTTTATATTATGAATATGAGATATGAGTAATGGATGTGAACACAACATTTCTCAGTGGTGGCATTGAGGTAGAAATGTAGCAGCCAAACGTGTTTACAACTTCTTGGAGTGAGAAAAATGTTTTCAAACTCCAGAGGTCCATTTATGGGCCTAAGAAGGCATCCCGAAGTTTGAACCTCCGTTTGATAACATCAACAAAGTGTTTGGTTTTGTTAAAAATCCGGAAGTGACATGTGTGTGCAAAAGGGTTAGTGGGAGCATGGTAACATTTGTGATGCTTTAACTTGATTATATCATACTCATTATGAATGGTATTGGATTAATCAATTAAAGCATGATCATCTACTAATTTCTCCATGTAAGATTGGGGGAAGCGTCATACGTGTTAAGCGTAAGGATCTATAGGGATAGATCTAAAGGATGCTTGAGATATCTCAATCTACGTACATAAACACTGTGCTAAAAGGGTTTAGCATAGAATAGTCAAAAAACGAGTTACTTCATAATATGTCATAGTATTCATCTCTCAAGTCAATATGTTTTAAGATTGATGAGGAGAGAGAAAAGATGACATTGGTACCTTATATTTCTACTTTAATAGCATAATGTGTGTTATGTTATGTACTTGGCCTGATGTATGTTCTTAGTGTAATGAGCAAACATCAGACAGATCCCGGTGAAGATCACTGGAAAATTGTGAAAATAATCCTCAAGTGCTTATGAAGAACTTAGGATACGTTCATGATTTTTGGATCTGTAAGTGGTGAAATAAAAGTTGAAGTCTAAGCTGATGCTGTTTTTTCAGTCGGATGTAGATGATACCATATCGATGTTCGGATTTGTATTTAAGCTCAATGATGGTGATGTCTCTTGGAAACGTTCCAAGCAAGACATCACTTTGGATTCCACCACTGAAGCTGAATACATTGCAGCATACGATGCAGCAAAGAGGCAGTTTGGATAAGAAATTTCATCCAAGAGTTGGGTGTAATTTCTAGTGCGATTGACACAGTCCCTGGTACTGTGACAACATTTGAGCTATTATGAATAGCCAAGATCTCATCAGTATCCAAACATATATTGAGAAAATATCATCTAATGAGATAGATGGTAGACGCGACATTATTATCGAGAAAATCGCTTCAACAGAAAATATAGCGAATCCACTGACAAAGCATTTACAACGATTGATGTCTGTCAGACATCTTGGGAAGATGGTCTTAAGACACATGAGTAGTTGGCTTTGAGAAAGTGAAAGATATTGTTGTCATACATGATTAAGTAAATCAATAGTTGATTGATTGTACTTATAATCTTATTATGACAAATCTTTGTTTGAATATTAATATATATGGCACTTCTTCATCTGTTTACCCATGCATCTTGATGTATTGATGAAGTCCTTGAAGTTGCTATAGTCCATAGAATGTGGTTACGCATATGATGGTGACCATGAAATACATTCTCGACTGCGATTTCTAAATGTTCCTGGTCGATGAGCCTTCGAGAATGGGATATCGATATATGCTCGCTAGAGACTGGTATTCATGATGTGTCTAGTGTAATGCGCCGCGTTTCATCGGCGTTGGCTTGGAGAAGTCAGCACACATGAATAGGTGCTCATTAGGAATGAGTTCATTGAACGACCCTACTCGGAATTCTATAAGTGGTTACCACTTGTCGAGTATAGAATTTCTAGTCATAGTTGTGCACCATTACTCCTCATGACCCGAGGCATCATTGAGGTCTTGACAGATAGCTGTGTACTTTGATTTAATGACTGATCACATGCGGGTCATAAAGTTGTTATTTTGGGTATTCAGTGATGCTGTCAGAGGCCTATGATTGTCGTTGGGGATTCACCACTGGTCTTGATGAACCAGGATGTCCTATGTGTTTTTCTATATATGATTCGAGGAATCTCTGGCCAGAGTGGGTAGTGCTTGTGAAAAAAGAGTTTTTCATATACGCACACAAATGAATCATATAACGTGAAACAAATACATAGTTATTGAAATCATAAAGGGTCACGATCAACCAATGCTCTTGATTCAATCGGGACATATTGAGTGAAAGGAATGTACTGCACGCTAACTATGACTGACAGGTTCTCGTACGTTGCTAGTCATTTGTATCTAGGTCTTCGTGAAGCACAGATGCTAGGCGCTACCCACGATCGGTAGGTTGTGCTGGAATTCTATTTCAGGCATTGTCTATTAAAAGGAGTTTAATTGGCAATGGGGCATTCAGGGTAAGCCCAAGAAGTTGTTTAACTTCTAAAATCACAAAGGTTGTGATCCTACTGCTATGATACACTTGAGCCTCGCTGGGTCACAATCAACCGGCCGCTGATCTATTGATGAGAATTGAGACTTAAATGTTAAGTGCTCATATTGAGTGATTTAGAAGAGATGAATTTAATTTCTGAAAGCTCCTCACTTTAGTGGAGTTTCTATATTTGAAAATGTTTCATCTATAGAAAGTTCTAAAATTAAAACATTTGATATATTTATGTTGCATAATTATGTACTTTGGTAGTACGTCAAGTTATTCAGTTTGATTGAATTACTTGGTTATGAGTTTGCAGTTTTGTGTTGGCTTTTGGGCAAGTGGGAGATTGTTAGCATTAGATGCCCTACAAGCCAATGGGCTAATTGTTGGCCCGTTGGACCCTAATAACCATAGCCAAATAAATGACCCAAACTCCTATAAATATATGTTCATCTCTAGGGTTAAGAAGTTTTGTCCTCTCTATACACACTCTCATAGAAAAGTCGACATCACACTAGCACTGGTGTTGTGCTTGTAGATCTGGTCAGGTTGGTTGGACTCGAGGGTGACCGCTATCAGATTCACATCGGTGAACGGTAATTCCTTTCGTGCATTAATATTCGATATTTGCATGTTAATATATGAATCAGGCGCAATCGACCGTCCCCGGGTCAGATCTGTTATTGTATTATTTCCGCTGCGTTTGGATCTGGCGCCGGGGTACGGAAACCCAACAGGAAGACTATGATATATTGATATGTGCAATCACATTCTTACATACCCACTTAGACTAAGGTCACACTTATTGTCTAAACTCCTATCTACTCACTCAACCAACCGAGGTCACACTTGCAGTTGACCATTACAACACATATTCTTTATAATCTATATGCAAAGACCCTCTCAACCAGCTTTGAGGACTTGTCAAGAAATGTTACTACTTCACTCTACTAAACATTAAGTACGTTACAAATGTGAGAGTGAAGGTGGGTGTTGCAACAATCAATTGCTGTGAATACGATGGCACATTGATCCTTGAACGATCTGATGTAGCTTGAAAGTGATGCCTTGAATGCTTAGACACACGTGGGCAGAGTCGAGATTCTCTTCAGAGTAGATTCTGAGAGGTGAAAGAATGTCGATTAAGTGTATATGACTTAATCTCTCTCGGCTCTTCCCTCATGACCACTAATCTCTTTTGAATCCGAGTCTTCTATTTATAAGTCTGAGAATGCAATTGTCCGATTCTAAATCTTGAGACCCCGTACGAATATTGAACATGTTTTCTGCTCTTGTACTGTTGTGCATTAAATGCACTGTTGTTAAAGATTGTTATAATAGTAGTGTCTTTAATGCATCTGCTAAACTGATCATTCTTCTAGTTGGGCTGATATCATCGTTCTTCTATATGGGCTTTGAATATTTAACGATTCTGCTTTGTTATTCCGAAACATAGATTTCCTAACAATATTGGTATACAATATATCCGAAGAATTTTATGTGGTCCATATAGAATACATATGTCCATATAGAATACATATGCATGCATCTGATATTATCAAATAATAAATATTATATACAAATATTTGTTTTGAATAAAGTGATATGCGGGTACCTAATGTCACATTCATGACAAGACTATGTCATCCATGACAAGTCAAAAAAAGAAAGAGATGGCACTACACTGTGCCTAGATTGGAAGATGTCGACCCTGACTCCTCACTCCTGAACTCTATTCCCGAGTTTTGCATATTTAGAGAAAAGGGAATGTGAGAAAATGGGATCGACTTCTCCTCATATGGGTGATACATGGAAAAGATGCAGCTCTCCCAAGGACCAATATGCCGTACTCAGAAATGTTGGGTTTCTGTACACGATGTCAGATCCGCAGCGGAATAAAACATAAACAGAACTAACCCAAGGACGGATCAATCTCGCTTGATTCATATATTATAACATGCACAAATATCGAATATAAAAACACGAAAAAGAATTACCGGTAACAGTGAAATCAATCTGCGGCGGTGATCCGCAAGTCCAATCAATCTGACCATATATACAAGCTCAGCACCAGTGCTAGTTTGATGTTAGCTTTTGTGAGAGAGGGTGAATTGATTAATTGATTTAACCGTAGGTACAAATCTCATATTTATAGATGTAATCAGCTAATTGAGTCATGGTTAATATAAAGCCCATCGGGCCAACGTTTGGCTTGTAGGGCATTTATACTAACAATCTCTCACTTGCCCAAAAGCCAAAACAAAACTATAAACTCATAATCCAAGTAACTCAATCCAATTGAATAACTTGATGTACTACTAATGTACATTATTATGAGACATAAATATATCATACGTTTTAATTTTAGAACTTTCTATAAATGAAACATTTTCAAATATAGAAACTCCACTAAACTGAGGAGCATTCAAAAATTAAATTCATTTCTTCTAAATCACTCAATTTGAGCACTTAACATTTAAGTCTCAATTCTCACAGATAGATCGCGGTCGGTTGATTGTGAACCAGCGAGGCTCAAGTGTATCATAGCAGTAGGATCACAACATTTGTGATTAAATCAAACAACTTCTTGGGCTTACCCTGAATGCCCCATTGTCAATTGAACTTTTTTAATAGACAATGGCCGAAATTTAATTCCAGCAACAACCTACCGATCGTGAGTAGCGTCTAGCATCTGCGCTTCACGAAGACCTAGATACAAATGACTAGCAACGTACGAGAACCTTTCAGCCATAGTTAGCGTGCAGTACATTCCTTTCACTCAATTTGTCGCGATTGAATCTAGGGCATTGGTTGGTTGATGCCCCTTATGATTTCGATTACTATGTATTTGTTTCACGTTATATGATTCATTGTGTGCGTATATGTCATTACCCCACGCCCTTAACCAGCTATTAGTGCATCATTACAAATAATGGTGCATACTTTTTCCAGATTAGGGAATTCTCGTACATGCTTCAGTGACCTTAACATGCCATCTACAAAAATTTCGACATTAATCCACTTAATGTTCAATTCCCAATATAGCTCAACTAGCATAAGCATACACCTCATATAATACTAACATGTTCTCAATTCATTATGCAATTCCCTTAATTAAATTGTAGGTAAATCATAAATGAAAAGAGATATCACATAACTCTTATACATTTCATATACACGTATCTTAATGCTCACATACGAGCATTGAACCCATAAATGTGTATCAACTGTATAAGAAGTATTGTTCACACCAACACCGATACCCAGCTCCTAGGAGCATCCTCATTCAGTAGCTCGAACTCATCCCCCAAGCAGATGATGTACCTGTTCTATATGTTTCAACAGAAACACCCCCACACAAAGTGAGCATACCAATAACACAATCTCAATATCATAAATTACACAATTCATAATTTACAGAATGTCAAGCTGTGAATTCAGAAAATACTTCCCATATATACCATTACCATATGGAATTCACATGTTTTTCCTGTTCTCACAATAACCAAAACCATCAAATTCCAAAATCAATTAAGCGTTACATTAATTAACTATATTAATGTTCAAACCACACATTCTATAATCAGTTATAGCCGAATCATTACAATCATGCTTTACAGAAATCAAATGTATTACAATTAATGATTTCACAATCTCATCTTATCGTATCACATCGCTCGGTCAACAGCGATGGCACTCTAACCTCTCGCACGCTCAACAACGGCGGCATCATAACCAATACTTGCTCAATAGCGACATCATCTTGCTCGTTACTCGCTCAACAAGGACATTTCCACAATTCAAAACACATACCCTTTAGCACAACAATAATATACCATTCTTAATCATGACAATAATATATCTAACTATGCTCGTACGTCATACGTACCTTATAGTCAAATAGCAAGAGTCAATCATTGCCTTTGCCCCGGATCCCGTGAATTATTTGCTAAACACAGTTAATAACTCATAATTAATTTTGTGCCCACAAACACATACCCAAGCACGTATTCAACCTCCAAATACCATTTAAAAGACTCGGGCAAAGCATACGTCAAAATCTCAACACAAAAATAATTTTTCAAAAAATCAGCATCGGCGATCGATCGCCTCTCAAAGTATTTGGCTACTGCCCTTGAGCAATCGATTGCTAAGCTTCAAGTGATCGATAGCTAGCTCACCGATCGATCGCTAGGCTTCAGCGACCGATCGCTCGCACTGAACAAATTGGCCACTGCCTCATCGATCGCTACATTTGAAGCGATCGATTGCTTCACTGTTCATCATCATCAAAATTTCTCCAATGACGCGGCGATCGATCGCTCCGACCCTAGCGATCGATCGCTCCGTCCTGTTTCAGCCAAAAATGGTGTTTTTTGAGCAAAAACTTCCAAATCAACAAACACAATACCCATTACTCCATAAATCCTAAACAAAAACACCATAAATACTTAACATAACACAACAACCAAAATCTCTAAAAACCAAAACTCCAACCCAACTCATATCTTCACCAAATTCTACAAAACTACTATCAAAACCTTCACAATCAAGAAGTGAAGATGATTACCTAGTTAGTTGCTCAAGAATCCCGCTCATCATCGAGCTCCATCCAATTTTGTTCAAGAATTGCAAAGGGGAGATGGTGGGGGAAGAGGAGGGAAGCGAGAAAGGGAGAGAGAGAAAGGTGAGTACAATGACTGAACATCGAGTCTACTTGGTATATATAGTAACAAGGCTCCAAAATCCCAAGTCATCCACAAATATATCACGACTCATTAAAAATCATCTGTGTTCAATAATTACCTCTCAATCTCAAATTCCTTTACTAGCCCCAACACAAAGCACCCCAGACCCCAGATCCCACAAAACATAATTCCAAGGTTTATCACCACGATGAGAATACAATCTCAACCCTTGGATCCAACAACCTCAAATACCGTATTTAAAATCCTCCGGAGTCTAAACAATTATCTCACTTACAATTAATTAAGGATTATAATCACCTCAGGGTTAATACAGTTACATTCTTCAATTCAGTAACTATGTTTTAAACATAATAATTAGTCTCGTTTGATTTACTCCAAAACTGAGTCCGAATACAAAGTGACACTCCTTCGTAATTATCTCATAATTATCACATCATTGGTTTAATTAAGGTACTTAAGTTCCATGCATTACAATTCTTCCCTACTAATAAAATTTCGTCCTCGAAACTTCAACATGTGCATCTACCGGAGATGACAAAATAACTCAAAAATATAACCGGGACAAGATAACGTCGACATACTTTCCAATATCTTACTGGATCACATTTAGGTCTAACAATTTAGAGTTCAAACATGACCAATCGCAAGGAAATACCTCAGCTATCATTCTCGATTTACATTTACCCTTTTTTTATTTATCATTGATCTAAGTGATGACGTCTCATTACATCAATCCACTTAAGGAAAACATGACACACCAGTCATGTAATTTCTTAAATCAAGTCATTTAGATTCTCGTTCGGAATTCGAAATCATGAATTTCAAGTTACAACTTATCAACATCTCATTGCATTAATAATCATCAGATTTCTATGTTAGACAGAGTTCATGCAAGAATCCTTAAACTCTCCAATCACATTTACATGTCCATAGACATCACTACCTCATTTACTGAACAACTATCAATAATCATTCATTAGTTTTCACGTATAAGCTTCTCACAGCATCAATCTAAAACTCCACGATTAATGTGAATTCGGCTAAGTAGATTTAAAATCTAACATTCGTTTACACATATGACATTCTTGTGCACTAAACCAACCTTCAAGCACTGTCATTTCTACGGTTTCAATACTTTTAACTTCATCTTTCAATGGCTTAACATAAACATGCATTTTCATCTATGTCAATCACTTTCAGTTCACTCAAATCTTTTGTTTTACAATTTTCTTTAAACTTTTCGTTTAACAATTCATCATCTCTTACTTAATATTAGACAGGGTTCTCATTAGATCATTTAAATTCTCACACACATGTATATACACCTTCATCACATGCCCTCACTCATCATTAGTTTTATAAATTTATAATGACCTCATACTGAACATAGTTTTGTCTCATTCACTTGCTATCTTTTACGTGCAATTAATAACGCTACTTCTTTCATGCGATCAACATCATCTTCTTATTATCCATCATCATGGATCAGTGTCAACACACTATACAACTATTAAGCATCACATCAGAATTCTTATTCGCCCATGAGTATTCATGCCAATTCAATTATTCTTTCGTTTTAAACACTTCATTTATTACATATACATCGTTATTTCAATCAATATTTCAATATATTGACAATGCCGTTCTCATCATCAACCCTACATCCATTTTACCAGATTAATAATCCACAATATTAATCATCCTTTAATTTCATTTAATATTTAATCATTGCCTCATGCAATAAATTAGTCAACATAATCCACTATATCGCCACATTATTCCAGTTTCATTTCATAAATAGTTATTCATTTTTAACAATAAAATTTCTTCCTCGAAGATCAATTCTATAACACCATAGCAATATTAAAATTGCAAAATTTATCTCATACTTGGGTGACTGCAATCACCTACGATGTACATCAGTACCATAGTCTCAAACTCATCACGATACTTATATATTCCAAGGCATCAGCACTTCCAAATCTCGTCTCCCAGTCATCGTCTGGGCAATTAAGTACTAGAACAAAATCATTAGTACTCATCATAAGTGCATATCACCACGCACCTGTCATTCACGTGCTATTGATATTCATAATGCATCAGTCATCAATCAGGAATATTTCTGCCTCAATTGTTTCACATTCCTGTGCACATTCTGCCACATTATACTATTGTATATTTGCGTGAT
Source organism: Haberlea rhodopensis (assembly GCA_907163345.1). NCBI lineage: Eukaryota > Viridiplantae > Streptophyta > Magnoliopsida > Lamiales > Gesneriaceae > Haberlea > Haberlea rhodopensis. Next base: position 47,396 of record CAJQUN010000999.1, read on the forward strand.
TAAATTCAACACGATATCAATTTCATATCTCAACAATATTACTTCTTTTAATCGTTTAGTCATCAATTTACAACTTTATTGCATTAACTCATGTCTGGACAACCCTCATAGTGTAGTAAGTATTCATGAACTCTTATTCATCATTCTCGTCATATATCATCATCTATCCGATATTTAAAGTCGAGTAATCACTAGGACATCTATTAGTAATTATTACATGCATAGATCATCATCTATACGCCTTTCAATTACTAACTCAATCTCAATCATAATAAATCACATAATCAGGAATGTTCAAATATCATATGTATTCTCTTGATGACATTATTATTGTGTTCGTCACATTGTATCTAACTCGAAATTAATCGTCACATGATTATTTATCATCACAGTCAGCATATACCGGAGAATAACATTACAATCTCGTACCTACCCATGCCTCACGATAGTCTCACGCCAGGTCATGATGTTTACCATGATCACACGCCCACACATTACGTTCATAGTGACCCTCCTCATCGTCTCACGACATCTCGTGTCATCCCGTGACACACTCATTCATCTCATACCCACACAACCATATACAAATCAATACACGTGTGATTAATCAGTTATTAATCCTACAATATGCCAATTTAGCATGCTTTCCAAGAAACAAATATCATTACACCACAGTTGTATTTGACTCAATTTAACAGGTGGTTAATGATTGTAATCTACAATACTCGAGACTAGCATGCTTTTATAGTATTAAATACCATCATCTAACCATTACCATTACTCGACGTACACCATAGCGGTTACACCTCGCCTTTCTCATCACTGCAACAGTATCAATTGAACATAATAATATATGTTTCATTTTAATCTCATTCTCTACTATTCCATCTGTATAATCAATTCTCGTAATTCACTTTATCTCAACTGAGATAATGCAATCAGTATATATCGACATACATTAACATATATTCACACGCTAAATAAATCAAATGGTTTATCCCGACATAATAAACAGAATAAAAATGGTTACCTCAACTTTTCTTTCCCCTGGAACATGTCAATATCCTCTTGGGTCTACCTCTCGGGCACCCAAGGAACAACCATATAAATATCTATAACACGCCATTCACTGCCATCTGCAATCAACACATGATCAATATACATTGCTAACATAATAGCAGTACACAACTACTCATCGCACTACGGCGGTACACAATCAATACCCCTCGCTTCGTGTAACAGCATCAAGTATCTCATATATCCGTGTCTCAATATCATTCCTCGCTTCGAATTATCAGCAGCTCAATGATATCCCTCGCTTCGACATACCAGCGACCAGCGCTACGATGTGACAGCGACAAATATCTTGATCCAGCGCTCGATAAGACAGCGACATTATCATCGCTTCGACGTGATAGTGGCATGTACCATCGCTTCGACACGACAGCGGCATTATCATCACTTCGACATGACAGCGGAATCATTGCTTTGACGTGACAGCGGCATATACCATCGCTTCGACACGACAGCGGCATCATCGCTTCGACATGACAGCGGCATTAACATGACTGTATCACTTTGCTCCGCCGGCTCAAGAGGTGACTCACATGTACGTGGCACTTTGTCCCTTAGGCTCAAGAGGTGACCCCCATACATGTAACAGTTTGTCCATTGGACTCAAGAGGTGCCTCACATGACAATTCAAACAATAATGCATATGTATAACTTCATGTATACCTGCATTCTTTTAATCTCAACATACTTATACTCGATGATCATCCGTTGTCATAAACCAATGGCACAATACTGTCCATCATTTCCTTTCCTCAGACAGCATATCCCATTTCTCATTCCCTACAAAATCAAGTTTCTCAACACTGCATGCATATATATAACAAGTGCACATTTATCCTTCCATTAGTAACAATAACACATCATTATAACTTCACATTTAACCAATGAATACTACACAAATAGTTACCCACTTATTGTCATCTTCAATCAACATCACTGCAGTGGGTATGTTCAATACTATCCCGGTTATCGCTCAATACCACATTTCTCGTATTCCATACGACCTGTGACCACAACGGTTAGAAATAACACAATTATCCATTACTTCATATCATAAAATACGCATGGAAGCATATAAGCAACTCACCGCACAAACGCTAAACTATAATCATGTAAGTTAGCATGCTATTCAGTTATCGCAACACATCTCTTGGCCCTTAAACAGCCCAAAGAGAAAACTACTGCTCTGATACCACTAATGTAAGGACCCCACGCCCTTAACCATCTATTAGGGCATCATTAAAAATAATGGTGCATACTTTTTCCAGATTAGGGAATTCTCATACATGCTTCAGTGACCTTAACATGCCATCTACAAAAATTTTGACATTAATCCACTTAATGTTCAATTCCCAATATAGCTCAACTAGCATAAGCATACACCTCATATTACACTAACATGTTCTCAATTCATTATGCAATTCCCTTAATTAAATTGCATGCAAATCATAAATGAAAAGAGATATCACATAACTCTTATACAATTCATATACACGTATCTTAATGCTCACAGACAAGCATTGAACCCATAAATGTGTATCAATTGTATAAGAAGTATTGTTCACACCAACACCGATACCCAGCTCCTAGGAGCATCCTCATTCAGTAGATCGAACTCATCCCCCAAGACGATGATGTACATGTTCTACCTGTTTCAATAGAAACAGCTTTCACACATGGTGAGCATACCAATAACATAATCTCCATATCATAAATTACACAATTCATAATTTACAGAATGTAAAGTTGCGAATTCAGAAAATACTTCCTGTATATACCATTACCATATGGAATTTCACATGTTGTTCATGTTCTCACAATAACCAAAACCATCTAATTCCAAAATCAATTAATCATTACATTGATGAACTATATTCATGTTCAAACCCCACATTCCATAATCAGTTATAGCTGAATCATTACAATCATGCTTTACAGAAATCAGATGTATTACAATTAATGATTGCACAATCTCATCCTATCGTATCACATCGCTCGGTCAACAGCGATGGCATTCTAACCTCTCGCACGCTCAACAGCGGCGGCATCAGGACCTATACTCGCTCAATAACGACATCATCTTGCTCGTTACTCGCTCAACAAGGACATTTCCACAATTCAAACACATACGCTTTAGCACAAAATTAATATACCATTCTTAATCGTGACAATAATATATATAACTATGCTCGTACGTCATACGTACCTTATAGTCAAATAGCAAGAGTCAATCATTGCCTTTGCCCCGAGATCCCGTGAATTATTTGCTAAACACAGTTAATAACTCATAATTAATTTCGTGCCCACAAACACATACACAAGCAGGTATTCAACCTCCAAATACATCATCAAGTCATGATGAATAACCATTTAAAAGACTCGGGCAAAGCATACGTCGAAATCTCAACACAAAAATAATTTTTCAAAAAATCAGCATCGGCGATCGATCGCTGCCTTCCAAGCGATCGATCGCCTCTCAACGTATTTGGCTACTGCCCTTGAGCGATCGATCGCTAAGCTTCAAGCTATCGATCGCTAGCTCGCCGATTGATCGCTGGGCTTCAGCGATCGATCTCTCGCACTGAATAAATTGGCCACTGCCCCTTGGTGATCGATCGCTACATTTGAAGCGATCGATCGCTTCACTGTTCATCATCCTCAAAATTTCTCCAACGACGCGGTGATCTATCGCTCTGACCCTAGCAATCGATCGCTACGTCCTGTTTCAGCCAAAAATGACGTTATTTTAGCAAAAACTTCCAAATCAACAAACACAATACCCATTACTCCATAAATCCTAAACAAAAACACCATAAATACTTAACATAACACGACAACAAAAGTCTCTAAAAACCAAAACTCCAACCCAACTCATATCTTCACCAAATTCTACAAAACTACTATCAAAACCTTCACAATCAAGAAGTGAAGATGATTACCTAGTTAGTTGCTCAAGAATCCCGCTCATCATCGAGCTCCATCCAATTTTGTTCAAGAATTGCAAAGGGGAGATGGTGGGGGAAGAGGAGGGAAGCGAGAGAGGGAGAGAGAGAAAAGTGAGTACAATGACTGAACATTGAGTCCACTTGGTATATATAGTACCAAGGCTCCAAAATCTCAAGTCCTCCATAAATACATCATGACTCATTAAAAATCATATGTATTCAATAATTACCTCTCAATCTCAATTTCCATTACTAACCCCAACACAAAGCACCCAGAGCCCAGATCCCACAAAAACATAATTCCAAGGTTTATCACCACGATGAGAATACAATCTCAACCCTTGGATCCAACACCAAATACCGGATTTAAAATTCTCCGGAGTCTCAACACTACCTCACTTATAATTAATTAAGGATTATCATCACCTCAGGGTTAATACAGTTACATTCTTCAATTCAGTAACTATGATTTAAACATAATAATCAGTCTCGTTTGATTTACTCCAAAACTGAGTCCGAATACAAAGTGACACTCATCGTAATTATCTCATAATTATCACATCATTGGTTTATTTAAGGTACTTAAGTTCCATGCATTACAGAATATGATAAACTCTTTTTTTCACAAGCAATACCCACTCTGGCCAGAGATTCCTTGAATCATATACAGAAAACACATAGGACATCCTGGTTCATCAAGACCAGTGGTGAATCCCCAATGATAATCATAGGTCTCTGATATCATCACTGCATACCCAAAATAACAACTTTATGACACACATGTGATCAGTCATTTATCAAAGTACACAACTATCTATCAAGACATCAATGACGCCTCGGGTCATGAGGAGTAATGGTGCACAACTATGACTAGAAATTATATACTCGACAAGTGGTAACCACTTATAGAATTCTGAGTATGATCGTTCAGTGAACTCATTCCTAATGAGCACCTATTCATGTGTGCTGACTTCTCCAAGCCAACGCGGCCCACTACATTAGACACATCAAGAATACCAATCTCTAACGAGCATATATCAATATCTCATTCTCGAAGGCTCATCAACCAGGAACTTTTAGAAATCGCAGTCCAAAATGTATTTCATGGTCACCATCATATGCGTAACCACATTCTATGGACTATAGCAATCTCAAGGACTTCATCAATACATCAAGATGCATGGGTAAACAGATGAAGAAGTGCCATATATATTAATATTCAAACAAAGATTTGTCATAATAAGATTATAAGTACAATCAATCAACTATTGATTTACTTAATCTCATATGACAACAATATCTTTCACTTTCCCAAAGCCAACTACTCATGTGTCTCAAGACCTTCTTCCCAAGATGTCTGACAAACAACAATCGTTGTAAAGGTTTTGTCAGTGGATTCATTATATTTTTCTTTTGAATCGATTCTTTCGATAATAATGTCGCGTCTACCATCTCTCTCATTAGATGATATTTTCTCAATATATGTTTGGATACTATGAGATCTTGGCTATTCATAATAGCCCAATTGTTGTCACAGTACAGAGGAACTGTGTCAACCCCGCTAGAAATTACACCCAACTCTTGGATGAAATTTCATATCCAAACTGTCTCTTTGCTGTAACATATGCTGCAATGTATTCAGCTTCAGTGGAATCCGATGTGGTGTCTTGCTTGGAACGTTTCCAAGAGACAACATCATCATTAAGCTTAAATACAAATCCGAACATCGATTTGGTATCATCTACATCCGACTGAAAAAGCAGCATCAGCTTAGCCTTCAACTTTTATTTCTCAACTTACAGATCCAAAAACTATAAACATATCCTAAGTTCTTCATAAGTACTTGAGGATTATTTTCACAGTTTTCCAGTGACTTCATCGGGATCTGTCTGATGTCTTCTCATTACTCTAAGAATATATGCTGAGTCTTAAACGCATGGTTGTGTATTGGAGTTTGTAATTCATTCTGAAGAGTGTTGATGTCTTCTCATTACTATAAATATTGATGCTTTGGAGCATTTTGAAGACAAGAAACAAGCCTACAAACTTCTACAAAGATTTGACCATTCAATTTTAAATAGCTTTGCAATCTCCATACATTGTTGTTGTATTGGAGTTTGTAATTCATTCTTTTTGTTAGAGTCTTGTTGTCTTCGTGTGAGTACACCGTGAAGGTGTTTTGTTGAGTTTATTGTAAAGGTCCTCCAACACCAAAGCAAGTTGGAAATTGTAAAGTCAACAACAAGTGAAGTTGGTGCATGTGTTGTGGCTATCCTTGGAGCCCTTAAGGCCAAGAAGACTCGTGAAGAGTGTTGGTAGCTCGTGAAGAGTTTTGTGTACTCGTGAAGAGTATTGTGCTCGGGAAGAGCTTTGTAAACTCTGGAAGAGTTGGGTTGTGGCTAACTTGGAGCCCTCAAGGCCAAGATCATTTATTCTAGTGGAACCTCGGTTGGAGGTTATCTAACTGGGAAGAGGAGACGTAGACGATTCATCGCCGAACTTCTATAACAAATTCTTGTGTCTTTATTGCTTTATTACATTACGCATTTATTTATTTATTTACTTCTTCTTTTCTTTTATTTATCGATTGACTTAAGCCTTCCGCAAGCGCAAACTATTTTAATTTTACAAACTCATTTTAAAACGCCAAAGTAGCCAAGGAATCTCATTCACCCCCCCCCCCCCCCCCTCTTCGATTCCAACAACATACATCAGGCCAAGTACATAACATAACATAAATTATGCTATTAAAAGTCGAAACATAAGGTACAAATGTCATCTTTTCTCTATTCTCATCAATCTTAAGATCAATTGACTCGAGAGATGAATAGTATGACATTTTGGGAAGTAACTCATTTTTTGACTATTCCATGCTAAACCCTTTTAGCACAGTGTTTATGTACGTAGATGGAGAGATCTCAAGCATCCCTTAGATCTATCTCTATAGATCCTTACGCTAAGCACGTAGGACGCTTCTTCCATATCTTTCATGGAGAAATTAGTAGATAATCATGCTTTAATTGATTAATCCAATACCATTCACAATGAACATGATATAATCGACTTAAAGCATCACAAATGTAACTGTGCTCCCACTAACCCTTTTGCACACACATGTCACTTCCGAATTTTTGACAAAACCGAACACTTTGATGATGTTATCAAAACGAAAGTTCAAACTTCGGGATGCCTTCTTAGGCCCATAAATGGACCTCTGGAATTTGCAAACCTTTTGCTCACTCCCAATGGTTGTGAAGCCCTCTGGCTGCCTTGTTAAAAGTCTTCACATCTCATAGTCATAATATGAAGATATGCTAATAAAATTCAAATAGACTTTAGCATCATAACCGATGAAAATTTTTCTCACAGTCAACTCTTTGCCTATGAGAATAACTGTTTCCCACCAGTCAAGCTTTGACAGTCACTACCTTCCCATCCACTCCAAGCTTTCACTTGCAGATACATTTGCAGCCAGTGTGAACAATTCTCAAAGAGGATCTACTAAGTACATACCTTATTAGAATATATGGAGTCTACTTCAAATTCATAGCATCTCGCCAATATCCCGAAACGATGTCCAACATCGTCTCCTTGAAAGTCCTAGGATCACATCCATGGTCAAAATCATTATGACTACTTTCTAGGAGTAAATTTGATTTATCAGGAGTTCTTGACACACTTTCAGATCTCTTTGGTATGTGTAGTTCAAATGTTATGATTGACTAAATTAATTTCACCATTTTCACTTTTCTAGTGGTTTGTGGTTCCTGAACCCTTTCAAGTTATGTTATATTGTCATTCATTTCTAGAGTAGAAACATTTTCTCTAGAAAGACTGCACTTGCGAAACAAACACTTTGTCTCCAATTGATAAAATAAATTTTCACAAAATAACATAAGATGTATCAACTATCCAACTTATCTCCCACTGGTTGCTTCACATAAGCAGAACAATCTCAAATCTATATTTGGATTATTTTTCAGTCCATGTCGTATATGGAGTTTTGGTCACTGTATTGGTATGAATTATGTTCAACAATTATGTAACTTTAGAGAGTTACTCAGAGAGAATCACATTCTCTTTAAAATAACTCAACATCCTCTTGCACTAACATTTAGTGCTCCACATACGTCCATATGAATCAAATTCAATGGATATTCAGCAAATGCTAAAGATATGTGGGATTTACGTTATCATTCTTTTTATATTCTTTGAACATAATCATACTAATCGTTCATAAGTTCACCATATTCAATAAAACATACATTCTTTAAAATACTGCAAATCACATAAAATTTAAAAGAATATCATTTTCTATCAAAATAGTAACAATGTTCATGATTAAATCTAGAACAAATAAATAATTGCTCAAATCAGTTCCTAACCAGTTCAAGATTTTATATTAAATAAATGTTTCAAACAGCCTTTGCAACAACTCTTGCTACAATGATTAGCCTCAGATAGGTTTCACCTTCCTAGGGCTGTCTACTTCTTCTCAACATCCGCAACTCTTTGCAAAGATGTGAGAACAATTGGTATCATATACCAAAGAAGTAGAAACAATAGAAACATTAATTTTTTTATAAAATACACCATTTCCAGAACGCTTCTGGTTTAGGTGTTCCATGCAGTTTTGCGACAGTGACCAGTAGTGAAAACATAGATGCCTCTCCTTTCTTAGTTGCTATTATATCAATTTTCGTCTTTTGTAGTTGGGAACCATTTCCCTTCCTCTTCTTTATCCTTGAACTCTTCCTACCATTGATAGAAGATTCGACAAGAAGAACATGTTTCTCCTTTTGAATCAAGGACTCGTGAGTTTCCAACATTTTGACTATAAGATCAAATCTACAGTCAGTTAATGAGGTATTGTCACATTCAGATTTTCCAATTTCTCAACAAGAGATATTTTTCTTACACCATGCTCATAGACCAAAGCCCATTCTTGCATGTGAAATGAAAATAACTCTTTTGAACTACGAGTCTCAGTAATTTCTTCCGTTCACCTAACAACATTTGCAGGTGTTGGAAAATATCAGCAGTGTGAGCAAATTTCTCATATCCATGTTGAAATTCATTTGACATTGATGCTATCATATGGCACCTAGTCTCGAAATCATCGTCCCTCCACTTCACAAGTGTGGTGATTTCTTCATTATACGTATTAAGAAACACTTCAACAAGAGGTTTCCCATCAATGATATAAAGCAACTTCTCAGAATCAAACACTGTTTTTTAAATTTAATAGCCAATCAAAATAATTTGGTCCTTTTAATTTGTTTATATCGAGACTTGATGTAATCGGATTCACGGCAATCACAATACTAAGAATAAACATAAAATATAAGCAAACCGTTTGATTATTAATTAATTCAAAAACTATGGACTTTAGTTATTGAATGCTCCCACTAAATTTTTCGAATTCATCACCCTCGTCACAAATGAACGGAAAATCATATTTTTTTAGTGGGCTTGGAGTCCAACTAGCTCATGATAACCCGGACGTGGGTCCACCGGTTTCATGATACTAAAGGTAGATCACAATTGCATTATATGCAGTCCCCAAGATATTTGTCTCGCGATTGGCATAACCCTACGTGGACAGGACAATTATGCCTTCTCACGTCAAACTAACCCATCCCACGGATGGAAATGTCACGCCCAAAAGACCCCACGTGGGTGAGTAATCTAAAAGGTTAACATAACCGCCCCCTTAATTAAGTGGCAGTTAAACACACAGCTTTCCCATGCCAGATGCCCCCCACGTGGGTGAGTAAGGCAATATGACACAAGTAGCGTCTCATGGCTTAACAGTTGATGCAAGACAGGAAGCAACAAACCCTTTTGAGCTCCCATTATCAGTTTGATATAAAAAAATTGAATCATATTCAAAAGAGGGGATTTAATTATTTTAAAATCTCATCAAATGCTCGTTTGTTTGTTTGTCGTATTCATACAACTATGTTTTATTCATGCATCATATGTACTAATAAAACATACAAACAAACATTTATCATACATCATATGCATAATACAAATAAATATGGACGATTACAACCTTTTCCTAATCCACGTGAGTCATACGTGGATCGCAAGTCTGTCTAAGGTGATGCAGGTATAAAATGCAATCATATTACATTGTTGCTTCCATTATACATATCTTGACTCTTGGTGCTCCATCTTCAATCTCGTTCTCCCACTAATTCTAATAATTTACATTTAAATCGTGCAAATAAGATAATAGGGATACATTCCGCGGTGGGATACATCAGAAAATAGAGGGAGTAGGCTCGCAGGCCCGATAACCAAAAATCACAATTAAAATGAAATAATAAAAACCTAAACATTCACCTAAACACATTGTCAAGGCACGTAATCATCCATCATGCAATGACATCATATGTAATTAAACATTAAACTATCAATAACATCACATGTAATTGTACTAATCACGTCACATGTAATTAGAGCACAATAATTAATTTATTCTATCGTTTCCCGACTAATCACTTCGTTAATTGAAAATAAAATGAATAAATTAAATAAAATAATTTTATTTAATTTCTAATTAATTAAATTTCAATTAATTGGTAAAATCTTCATTTTTCCTTTAAATCATATTAACCAAAAATAAAATTAACAAACTAAATGAAACACTTACATTTAATTTCTAATTAATTAAATTATCAATTAAGTGGTAAATCACTATTTTACCTTCAAATAATGGTAATCGAAATAAAATTAACAAATTAAATGAAATACTTCCAATTAATTAAATTTTCAATTACTTGTAAAATCTCCATTTTGCACTTAATAAATTAAAAATCATATTTTTAATAAAATAAGTTTATGATTTATTGTTTCAAAAATTAATATACGGATAAAACATTTAAAATGACCAAAAAAAATTAAGGACTCCAAACAATTTGGATCCAAAATTAAAAATACAATTTCATCCCAAAACTTAACTTACTTTTCGGATTTATCAAAACAATTTTGTTTTTAATTTTAAATACCGAAATTACTATTCATCCTCCTTCTTTGAAACTAGGGTTTCTCTGTAAGGCCCCGATGCTAATTAATCCGGATTAACGATGATTAAGCAAACCCGGATAATTAAAAGTGCAAATTTGAAATAAGGAATTTTGGACTACGATGAGTCGACCAACTAGTGGAACATGTTTAGTGCATGAGCATGTGTATGATCACATGCACTTGGAAAACGCATGCCACTAATTAATGTAACTCATGTTTAATACATGATTTTGGACCAATAATCTTGCAAGGTAATGATGTATGGACACATGAATTCCACAATACATCAAATGAATTAAAAATAATGCCAAAGATGATAAGTAACTCACGCATACACCATGCAAAAATCAGATTTTACTTCATTATCCAACACCATCTTCTCTCTTCCTTCACCATCACTCCTCCTCCTTCTCTCTTCTACCATTTTCGAAAATTGCAGCTCAACTCCTACCAAAATCCTCTTGAATTTGCAAGTGCATGTCACATGCAAAGATATATTTGAATGCTACTAAGCTTGAGGAACAAGATGCACCAAGAAATTCAAGTTTGGAAAAGGATTTCATACGAGTTTCTAGGCTTGTACGTTTTTCAATTAATGTACATGAAGATGAATTGTTTAGCTTAAAGCTCATACGAGATGCTTTGTAGTATGTTTCGTTATCGTGCATTAGAATTTGACCTTACATGATTTGGAGGTTCCGTGTGTAAGATATGCACTTTTCCATAGAATCGCTCACTCTGTCAAAACAGAATATGAATATTTTTAAATCTAGCATACTTTGCTTTGCATGTGCCTCAAGATGAGTGAACTAGCTTCTGGACTTGAAGATGACTCTAGTACTTTAAGGTTTCGTGATTTTCCCACTGGCCTCAAATCTTTTGGACATCATATGAATTTATTATGATTTTTATACGAAAATGGGTCAAGCTGAAAATTAAGAAAATTTGCTAAGGGTCAATGTTTGGATTATAAATTTGATATTGGAAATAAGTGAACACTTTGATGATATAATTGAGGTGTAAATGACCAGGTTAACAGATCTCGAGATTTATTCGAGGAGTACTCGGTAGATATAGCATTGGTCCGAGGTACGTAGAAAATGGGTTTTATCACAATGTCTGGCAAGGACATGTGATGTTCCCGGGTATGATTTACTTGTCATTATGTATTCCATATGTGACTATGTGATAAGTTGATCTGCATTATGTGAATTACATGGTACATTGACTGCATGATATATGATGACATGAGATTTGAGGTGCATCATATGAGATTATGATATTGCATGATGCATTGACACGCATGGACATTGAGCATGTCATGTTGAGCCTATCGATTCGTTTCTTGGTACCTATATCTTTTCTTTGGTATCTGTGATGCGTGTTTGAGACCCCGATACTTAAACATAATGTAAGGTGCAATTATGAGAACTAAGCATTTCAATATTAGAGTATTTAATCGTGTTGACATTTTGAGCTTACAGTTCACATGTACCATAAAATTTTCAACAGATAATAGTTACATTTCTCAAAACAATAGGAGTGACACTATAGTTCTACTCTACTACTTGTAGAGACTACGCAAAAGAACTATGTCCTGCTATTGTAGTAGCACTCCTTACAGCTCAAAGTATCAGCCCCGACCCTAGTTCTCCTTAGCAAAAGCACCTACAAAGACAACCCCCAACACATGAGCACATAGCTATTCATATACAACACAATATGAATACGTATGGCGTAAATGCATAATCATAAATACAAAACACTTCCTGTATTTTCATCGCATTTACAATGCCCATTGGTTGTCCCTGTACCACAATTCATAATCAAAACACTATATGAATATATGGCTTCACCTATAAATGTCATGACATATCATTCTTTTCTTGAGTCAGTCATCATCAGTTATTTTAATGATTCTTCGCTTTACAATCTCAAAACAAGCGGTATCTCATCCTCGCTTCTTCATACTAGCGGTATCTCATCCTCGCTTAGTATGGTATACCCCGCCTCCATGTGCAAGCGAGCCTCCCCCCTCCCACTCCACATTTTTAGCGGTCAAGCGTAAGCATTAAAACCTTCACTGTGATCACCCCTGACTCGTGGAATACACCTCTTTATTCCACATCACAATATGCAACGACAATGCATAATATGCAACAACAATGCATAATAACATGTATCAAATCTTAATGCATCACATTGCATTCATCATGTGTCAAACAGACAAACATAAGTACATGTTACCGTTGGGATGCCCGTACGTCGCTTACGTACCTTTCCAAAATGTAGTGTGTGGTGGGACTCTATCCCCTGCGTTGTGTAGCCGTCTGTGAAGGCTCTACACCAGTGTACAACACAATATTAGATGCCAATTTATAGTCCAAAATCAGAAATCCAACAAAAAATCAATTTTTTCATAACGCTGCCTCTGGCGATCGATCGCTACCACTTGGCGATCGATCGCCAGACTTCACTGTCCCATGGCGAACGATCGCGCCATTCATGGCGATCGATCGCGTGCCTTTGATTTTGGCTACTGGACGTCGGCGATCGATCGCCCAATTTGTGGCGATCGATCGCCACATGGTCTGTGATTTTCATACCTTTCGTTCTAACATGTAAGACATACAACATGCCTAAACAAACATGCTAGTAGCTACAATACACTACCCTGAGTGTAATATACAAGATATATATCCCAACCACAAACCCACATGCATTAAAAGCACCCTATAACATCAGTACTCAACCAACTTTTCCGAAAAAACAGGGCATTGTCTTCCTGCCCAGATTTTTGAGTACCCACTTTCAAGCAATGAAATCTACCACATAAGTCATGAATGTTGCTCGAATAAAAATTCCAAAGGCTTCACAAAACTACCATGCATATTTTCACATCAAAGGTTTACCAAAACCTAAGCTAACGAGCATGATATCACCTTCATAAAAACACTCCCAACATAAAAACACTCCCAACTCATATTTTCCCAGAAAAACAGGGCACAACCTTACCCAGATTTTCGAACACCATACTTTACATGCTTATTTCCTCTACATAAAACATGTAATATACATAAGGAAAAATACTGAGAGCTTCATAACAACACCATGTGAGCATTTAAATCGAAGGTTTTAAGAAACCTAAGCTAACATGCCATTTTTACACCAATAAAAGTATGAACTTAAACAACTTAAATTCAAACCCAGAAATGGTTTCTCACCCTCTTTTGCTCCAATTTTTGCAAGCTTTCCAAGCAATAAAAATGGTGGATCTCCTCATTTTCTTACTTATCAGATGTTGGACGAAAAATGGGAGAGGAATGGAGGAGTTCCAGCTATGGAAAGGTGGAGTGGGAGATAGGGCAAGGGGCATGGGCAAGCAGCTGGCAGCAGGGTATGGGTCAAGGGGGGTGGTTGAGTGGTGGGTTAAGTGATGTGTTATGTTTTGGTCCCGGTATTTAGCACGATGTATTAAAATATCCTCACATGATATTTTATAGTATTTTCTCAATAAAATACTTCAACTCCCATTTAAATATGCTTTACCAAAACAAACAACACACGCCCCAAATAATCATGCCACAACCCCAAAATCCCAACATATAACACATGCACCCTCACATGCATTTCCCAATATTATTAATTTAACACAAGAATTAATACCATAATTTTCACAACAATGATTAATGTTTAAATAACACTTAATCATTTCGGGGATATCACAGCGTGCCTGGGGATGATGGGCAGCCGTTGGCTCGGTAGGAGAGAGAGAGAGCTGAGTGATGCCGGAGCGACGAGCGTGCCGACGTCGCCCAGACACGAGGATGATGGACCGCCGATGGCTCGACTGAGAGATAGATCGGAGCGCGGAGCGTGTCACATCCTGCTCGAGCACTGATGAGTGATTGATGATCTTCCTTTGGACTCCTGAGATATGGATATTCGAGATTTGATACCCTTCATATGCATTTGCATTCATGCACGTCATGCATCGCATGTTATTTGTCATACACAGTGATATTATCTGTTTCTCGTACTGGGTTCTGACCCCCTTCGCGGGGGGGCTGTCATGTCTTTGTTGTATAGGCATGACAGGTGGTACAGGTGGACGTACTGTGGATGCTCGAGACGAAGCATCGATAAATACCAAAGCTCCTTGAGAGCGAGCTCAGGTATATGGTTTATGTTTTGAGTCCCAGTAGTTGTTTAGTATTTTTACTTATGTTTTAAATTACCGGGGTATGCCCTGAGTATCTGTATTTTTAATTATTACTTTACTGAGAAATTATATGTAATGCTTATGCGATGAATATCATGTTAGATGTAAAACTAGAAATACATATTTTCACTATTCGAAAATGTTTTAGAAACAAACTGCGAAAAAAATTTGAGGGTCACTTTTTGAAAGTTTTTAACTAAATCTTCCGCTATTTACGTTGATATAACAATCGTGTGTTAATTAAACCTCTGATTAGGACAGGCCCTCACATTATGGTATCAGAGCATATATCTGGGATATGCTCGAATTAGAGTTAGGACACTGATAATAGACACAAATGAATTGTTTGTGCATGTGTCTTACTATGTGATTTTATTAGCTCTTGCCTGCTATGTTTACATGTTCGATAATGAGATTTTATGCATGTACTGGATTAGTAAGCAGGAATAATGAGATATCATATCTCTGAAGATTTTAATATGCTGAGTTGCATATAATCTAGAGAATTTGAATGCTGTGTTGCATATATTCTAGAGAATTTGAGAATTTATTTGTTAGCACTGATAGTTGCTGACCGGATGATGATGTAGAATAAGTGATGAGAACATCTCTGACTTGAGATTTATGTTTTGATTTTATGATGGACAGTTAGTGTTTGGACAGGTAGCAGTGTTTATGAACTGTAAGAGCTGTTTAGCGAACATGTAGGTACTGCAAACTGTTAATTGAATTATAATTTAGTGATATGCATCCATTATTGGGAATTTTATTTATCACTTTGGGACTTAATCCTTGTGAATAGTGGGATGACACTAGAACTAATTAAAACGCTTTGTGTCGATTGACATCAGGAATTTAAGCCTGAAGGACCAAGGTTATACGTATGAGTTTACATCAAAACATGTGTACGCCAAGATGAGAATTTAGAACTTGAGAATATTGGAATTAACAATTTTTCAATTGAAGGATCGAGTATAGTTGTTGTCAGAAACAACAAGAATTGTTTGACTGAGGACTTGGATTGGGGGACTGTTGTAATTCAGTTCCAGTTTATATGTCCAACTTATGAATAAATACTACATTATGAACTATTCTAGATGAGAGTATCTAGAGTAATGGAAGTGATGGAAGACGAGTGTTCCCTCTTATTGACACGGGGAAGAATGTTTACGTGAAAGCCATGCTGATTACATGAAAAATGATAATCGATTATCGTGGACTTGAGAAATGGAAATATATGCTTAATCTCGATAGCTATTCATGTAAGGACCCCCGTGCCCTTAACCCCTTATTAGTGTATTAATCCATACCATTAATGCATATAATCATACTATCATGGGAAAAGCCATATGCAAGTGCTACATTATATTAGCTATCCATAAAATTCCTTGCATTCAATCGACATAATATTCAAATCCCCCATCCAAGATTACATATATGACATGCACCATCATAATACACTAACATGCTCTCAGTTCATTTGGCAATTCCATATTTAATTGCATGCAAACCATAGACGAACAGAGAAAAGCCTTAGCCCATTTATACATTCCATATACACGAAAAATGTACTCACATGAGAGTACCCAATGAACGAGCGTGTATCTAATGTATAAAATACTCTACCAGATACTGTCACCGGTACTTCAATCCTGGAAGCACCTCCCAAGCACAACTCGATCTCAATTCTGGATCCATGTACTTATTCAACCAGTTCTGGTACCTCGATCCTGGAAGTACCTCCAGTCAACAGCCCGAGCTCAACTCCAAAGCTGCTGCTACACCTGTATTACCTGCCCCAACAGAGATAGCCCCCACACGGGTGAGCATACCAATAACACCAATCCAATAATCACAATATTACAATTTATAATTTACAAAATGTAAATGCCATGAATTTAAATGATACTCCCTGGATGGTATCATCCTCATCCGGGATTCCCTGAATTGTCCATGTTCTCAAAATAACCAAACTCATCAAATTCCCAAAGCCAGTTAATCGTCACATAGATTAACAGATACCTTTTCTATTATGCCAGTTCCATAATCAAATATGTTTAACACATCAATTAAAGTACCGTAGATATCACATGTATCTATCCAATAATTCCATAGTTCTATATCATAGCTCGCTCTACGATAGCGGCATTATAATCCCACGCCCGCTCAACAATAGCGGGGTCATAATCGATGGTCGCTCAACGGCGACAATATCTCAACCTTTACTCGCTCGAAAGCAGCACCATATCATTCCCAATGTACGTTCAGTTATCACATTTACTTCCAGTACCATATTCTATGTATTTCGATACACCTTTATTGCAGATATCACATACATGCATTTCACAGTTGCAACATTATAATAGGTTATGCTCGTACGTTATACGTACCTTATACTTTCGTAGTTCGAGTCCAAACTCGCCTGAGTCCCACGACCCGATGAATTATGCGCTAACACATAGATAGTTCACAATTAAACACAAGTATGCAACCACGTGCCCAAGCACGTTCATAGCTTCCAATCATATCGTCAATCGATGACGATTACCAAATAAAAGCCCCCAGGCTAAGCATGCATAATACCCAAAATATACCATTTAAGAAGTTTGGCTAATAGTCGAAATCAATCGAGGATTACCATTTATTCAAATTGGCTCCAACCATTCACTTTTGAAAGCCTAGCATTCCTATTGGAATGTACACATTGCCCCGAAAACGGCCCACTTAAACCTAAATTCCAAAATCCCGACATTTTCCAAAATTTCAAAAAAAACCATTTCCTTCGGGTGGCGATCGATCGCCACCTTTATCGCGATCGATTGCCACACTCCAGTGGCCACACGAGTGCTTCGAGGCGATCGATCGCCCATCAACGCGATCGATCGCTAACCAGCTCGCGATCGATCGCCTAAGCCATGCGATCGATCGCCTGCACTGTTCATCGTCTTCGAAAATCTGAGCAGCTCGTCGCGATCGATCGCCTCTCCTTGGAGATCGATCGCCACCTGCAATTTTCCGGAAAACTCGAGTTTCCATGGTGTTTTTGACACCCAAGCTCAAATCCAACACCCATACATCCTCCACATCTCAAATACACCAATTAAACTCCATAAAACACTAAAAATCAACATTTTAGATTTTAACCCAAAACCCCCAAAACATAAATCCAACCCAGAAGCTCAACCATAACACACCTTACTACTATCAAATCGAAGACAATGACGAGGGGAAGATACTTACCAACTTATCTTCGAGAAATCCGGCTCCTAGGATGAGCCTCTGTGATATCCCCGAAATGATTAGGTGTTATTTAAACATTAATCATTGTTGTGAAAATTATGGTATTAATTCTTGTGTTGAATTAATAATATTGGGAAATGCATGTGAGGGTGCATGTGTTATATGTTGGGATTTTGGGGTTGTGGCATGATTATTTGGGGTGTGTGTTGTTTGTTTTGGTAAAGCATATTTAAATGGGAGATGAAGTATTTTATTGAGAAAATACTATAAAATATCATGTGAGGATATTTTAATACATCGTGCTAAATACCGGGACCAAAACATAACACATCACTTAACCCACCACTCAACCACCCCCCTTGACCCATACCCTGCTGCCAGCTGCCAGCTGCCAGCTGCTTGCCCATGCCCCTTGCCCCATCTCCCACTCCACCTTTGCATTGCTGAAACTCCTCCAATTCTCTCCCATTTTTCGTCCAGCACCTGATAAGTAAGAAAAGGAAGAGATCCACCATTTTTATTGCTTGGAAAGCTTCCAAAAATCGGAGCAAAAAGGGGTGAGAAACCATGTTCTGGTTTTGAAATTAAGTTGTTGAGTTCATGCTTTTTGTTGGTGTAAAAACAGCATGTTAGATTTGGTTTCTTAAAACCTTCGATTTAAATGCTTACATGGTGTTGTTATGAAGCTCTCAGTATTTTTCCTTATGTATATTACATGTTTTATGTAGAGGAAATAAGCATGTAAAGTATGGTGTTCGAAAATCTGGGTAAGGTTGTGCCCTGTTTTCTGGAAAAATATGAGTTGGGAGTGTTTTTATGAAGGTGATATCATGCTCGTTAGCTTAGGTTTTGGTAAACCTTTGATGTGAAAATATGCATGGTAGTTTTGTGAAGCCCTTGGCATGTTTGTTCGAGCATGCTTTATGTTATATGTTGTAGTTTTAATAGCATGAAATGAGGTACTCAAGAAATCTGGAAATGATTATGTTGCCCTGTTTCCAGAAAAGTTGATCGAGTACTTGTGTGAATGGTCGACGTTTATGCATGTGGGCTTATGTTTGGGGTGTAAATTTGATATGAATACACTCAGGGTAGTGTATTGTAGCTCTAGCATGTTTGTTTGGGCATGTTGTATGTCTTACATGTTAGAACGAAAGGTATGAAAATCAATGTTAGAGCATTCTGGAAAATGTCGCGCACAGACCATGTGGCGATCGATCGCCACAAATGGGGCGATCGATCGCCGACGTCCAGTAGCCAAAATCAAAGGCACGCGATCGATCGCCATGAATGGCGCGATCGATCGCCATGGGCCAGTGAAGTCTGGCGATCTATCGCCTAGTGGTAGCGATCGATCGCCAGAGGCAGAGTTATGAAAAATTGATATTTTGTTGGATTTTTGATTTTGGACTATAAATTGGCATCTAATATTGTGTTGTACACTGGTGTAGAGCCTTCACAGACGGCTACACAACACAGGGGATAGAGTCCCACAACACACTACATTTTGGAAAGGTACGTAAGCGACGTACGGGCATCCAAACGGTAACATGTACTTTATGTTTGTCTTTGACACATGATGAATGCAATGTGATGCATTAAGGTTATGATACATGTTATTATGCATTGTTGTTGCATATTATGCATTGTGTTGCATATTGTGATGTGGAATAAAGAGGTGTATTCCACGAGTCAGGGCGATCACAGTTAAGGTTTTAATGCTTACGCTTTACCGCTAAAAATGTGGAGCGGGAGGGGGGAGGCTCGCTTGCACATGGAGGCGGGGTATACCATACTGAGCGAGGATGAGATACCGCTAGTATGAAGAAGCGAGGATGAGATACCGCTTGTTTCGAGATTATGAAAGCGAGGAAGTATTAAAATAACTGATGATGACTGACTCAAGAAAAAAGAGATGATATGTCATGACATTTATTTATGAAACCATATGTTCATATAGTGAGTTGTTTATGAATTATGGTACATGGTACAGGGACAACCAATAGGCGTTGTAAATGCGATGAAAATACAGGAAGTGTTTTGTATTTATGATTATGCATTTACGCCTTACGTATTCATATTGTGTTGTATATGAATAGCTATGTGCTCATGTGTTGGGGGTTGTCTTTGTAGGTGCTTTTGCTAAGGAGAACTAGGGTCGGGGCTGATACTTTGAGCTGTAAGGAGTGCTACTACAATAGCAGGACAGAGTTCTTTTGCGTAGTCTCTACAAGTAGTAGAGTAGAACTATAGTGTCACTCCTATTGTTTTGAGAAATGTAACTATTATCTGTTGAAAATTTTATGGGTACATGTGAACTGTAAGCTCAAAATGTCAACACGGTTAAATACTCTGATATTGAAATGCTTAGTTCTCATAATTGCACCTTACATTATGTTTAAGTATCGGGGTCTCACAGCCTCCATCGATTTTCTTGTAGGAGAAAGGGGAAAAGGGTTTGGGGATGGGTTATCGCAGGAGAGGGGAGAGAGGGGAGGAAATGGATTCCGAATGACGGAATCCCGAGTCCATTTGGTATATATTGCAAAAACGCCCCAAAATACCAATACCTCCACAAATACATCATGATTCATTAAAAATCATCTGTTTTCAAAAAACACCTCCCAATCTCTATTTCCATATACAGGTCAAGTACGAAGTACTCCGGACCCCAGATCCCACCAAAGACCAAATTCCAAGGTTATCACCACGATGAGAACACAATCTCACCCCTTGGATCCAACGACTCCAAAAAATCGGATTTAAAATCCCCGAGAGTCTCAAAACCGCAATTAATTCATAATTGCCACAATTAAAATCCTTTAAGGATTATTACCACACCGGGATTAACACCATTAATCCCCGGACATCACAATTATCCCCCACTAATAAAATTTCGTCCCCGAAATTTGCACAAGCGCACTCCACAAACGCCGAGACCACGCAAACCAAACAGATTCACGTCGTCGAATCATGAACGACATCACACCGCGAGGATACCGACCTCGCACCGAAATCTGGAATGGAGTAAACCTCCCAAACCATCGCAACCCAAAGAAAGACATCAGTATTCCCGATGCTAAACATCCCAAAAGCGGCTAGCCCACCCTAACTGCAAAACAACTAATCATTCACGATTCAAAAATAGATATCGCCTCGAGGATATCTCCATGATCAAGTCCACGATGTTAAACACACATCGTTGCTAAGGAAACCACCAGTGCACAATAGTGCATCTAACTATAACCGGCTTCTGTTTCCAAACCCCGTCTCCAACAAAGGGGTAGTTGCACCACATTGCAACCCGGATCGGGCAACTCATTGCTACCGATCAACACCAAACACACCTCTAGAAATGTTCACATCCGGGTGTTCCAAGAAGCTCACATCTTGGTCCAAACACACATCGAGACTCCACAAGGTCTCAAGTTCCACAGAGGTCATGCAAAACAAACAATTGCATTCCTGCCACACGTGTCAACCACGACACTAAACAAATTCGAATCTTGGCCATCCCTCGTTTATCCTGAAATTCAACAATTCTAAAACAGGAAGGCTATCGAGTTATCCAACAAGAACTGCCACGGTCCTAACACGACAAGCCCTCTCAAGGGGAGTCAAACGGACCTCACGACTATTCCTCGTAATACATCGTGCCATCGAGATTACCAATCTCAAATTGCCACAATCTCCCACCGGAGATTCATTCATCAAAGCATAAGAATCCGATGCTCAAAGAGCACCAAGAAAATGCTGGCATTCGTATACCCACACCGGCATACATATCCGCGCACCAACACAAAATGCATACTCAATGCAATAGACTCGGGTATCTCCTAACATGCCCAAATCCTAAAACCAATTGTCAAACCTCGATTATTCTCACTCCACGGAGAATGATGGTTGACAAACCAAAATCAAAGGGTGTGATTTCAACATCAACACCTCACAGCTAAAGCAACGAATCTCCCCAAAAGATTCAACCGGTAGGTATATCAATACCGCCTTACCCATAAGGATAGTGTCATGAATTCATGACCCTCCAACCTCGAACCATCGTTCGGAAACTGGATATATTTATACCAAAACATATCTCGGAACCAAAAATACGCAACTGGTTTAGAATAGTGAATAAAAGCCACTATTATCAAATCGAAACCCGTATACGCCATGTATACTTATCCTAAAGATGCTCTGTACTAATGCCATAGTACTCCTCAATCTCGAGCATTACCCTGGAGACGTCTCCTCGAACGTCTCACTGGAAGTACGAAGCCATTACCTAGTCCAACACTAGTAGGGCTTACCCCAGTTGTTTCACAATCAACCCTCAACCAATACCAGATGTCTCCATGACAGTACAATCCAAATCTCTCCAAGAGATAAAATCAACATAGTAGTGTTACCCCACTAGCTATATCCCACAAATCCAACCGTGACTCCCGTTGCATTTCATATGCAAGGATGCTCAACTAGAGTTAACAACGACTTGTTGACACTCGTGTTGGTACTACCAGCAAAATTGAGCTGTCCCAGTACAAGTCCCTCAAAACAATAGACGTATAAACGTTCCCGTGAGGTATTCCCTGCTTCAATCCTCACGCCACATAGAGACTACAAGAGTCTACCATAAGTCCTCATCGTATCATCATACGATTCACCGAACTCGGTCTCAACGTGCAGTATAATGGCTCCAACAAGCACACTGTATCACTGCCACGATATCTGGCTAGCAAAATTGCTGCCTCCATAGGCTTACATTAAGCCCACCGACGTATCATACGTTCCATCCCGGTACACCATACCATAACCTTCATTAGAGTAGTGGGTCATCACCCAATATTTCTCTAATACCAATGCACAAAGGACATCCCGGTGTCCTTGCTCGACCACGAAGCAATCATACTTCCGTAGGATTTATTCCACACCCTCAGGGGTGGGTGTGATCATGTCTACCACATGTCACCTCGGCATAAGCAAGTAGTTTCCTCAACAACTACTCCTGCTACCAGTCACTTGGCCATAGCCATTCCAACGAGTATACCCAAAGGTACCACTACTCGTAAAACATTTACCTCAAATATGCGCTGCGGTACACTCCCTGTACGTCGCACCCAATAATTCATCGAGCGACCTGCTCAGCATAATGGTCTCGTCAACTAGTGACCCAGACACTACCATGTGCTCACCATTGGCACTCAAGTCATACAACTAAATACATATACATAAATGTATTATTCAACGAAACGACGCTACACGCCTACATAGACATCCACTATGTCATCGTCATCTCGTGACGGTACCTGTCAACATATAACATTCAAAATATCATTGTCAACTCATGACGGTACATGTCAAAACACAACATCCATAGCCTCATCATCAAATACATGACGGCATATGTACATCAACGCATATCATCCATAATAATGCTAATAAAACCGTAATATGTCATACCTCATCGCTAACAAGATAGCGACATAACTGTCTCCATCGTCCAACAGTGGTACGCAATCAGCACCCATCGCTCGTAGGTGGTGTAATCCAGTGCTACGCACATAGCGGTATAACCCATCGCTATAGATGTAGCGGAATGTACCATCGCTATATAATACCCGGCGGCATGAACCATCGCCAATCATCATAGAAGAGTGTATTATCATATACATATGCCCAACGGCATGAATCATCGCCAATCGACA
Organism: Haberlea rhodopensis; assembly: GCA_907163345.1. NCBI lineage: Eukaryota > Viridiplantae > Streptophyta > Magnoliopsida > Lamiales > Gesneriaceae > Haberlea > Haberlea rhodopensis. The sequence continues at coordinate 71,614 of CAJQUN010000999.1, forward strand.
CAGCGGAATGCCTCATCGCTATAGATGTGTCTGGCGGCATGAATCATTGCCATCATCATAGAAAAGGTACATAAATAAATAAATGCATGAATCTTAGTTAAGTATACTTCCTGGTTAAACACATTAACCCACTTTTGTTGTCCCTGTTTCAAATATTCATGCACGTAATCATTAGATCTTAACGTAATTGATTAACATCATAGCATCATATGGTATCTTACCACATCGTAAACATCATAACGTCATATGGCATCTTTCCATATCGTAACATCATAACATCTTATGGCATCTTACCATATTATAAACATCATAACATTATATGGCATCTTACCACATCATAAACATCGTATGACCTCTTACCATATGGACATCTTACCCTGTGGCATCTTACCACATCATAAACATGGTATGGCATCTTACCATATGGGCATCTTACCTTGTGGCATCTTACCACATCGTAAACATCGTATGACATCTTACCATATGGGCATCTTACCCTGTGGCATCTTACCACATCATAAACATCGTATGTCATCTTACCATATGGGCATCTTACCCTGTGGCATCTTACCACATCATAAACATCGTATGGCATCTTACCATATGGGCATCTTACCCTGTGGCATCTTACCACATCGTAAACATCGTATGGCATCTTACCATATGGGCATCTTACCCTGTGGCATCTTACCACATCATAAACATCATATGGCATCTTACCATATGGGCATCTTACCCTGTGGCATCCCACACTTCCTGTGACCTGCAACCATCATGGTTAGCAACAATAGCCATATATGTTATGCATCAAACATTCAATACATACATGCACCCACTTGCAAGTCAATACGTATATCAAATACATGTTCCCTCGGAAATATCCCTTTACCTGACTTTCTTACAAAATCAGATTCCTTGGCATAACATACGGAGTGCCAGACATTACTGTTAATGCCATCCTATCACGTTTCACACGATTCCTGCAACCACAACGGTTAGCAACCCCACTTTTCATATCATAAAAACACATAAACAACTAGTTGTGTCATACAACATTAATGCCATCATGCATAAATATGTGCTATCAATAACTTCCTAGGCCCTCAACAGCCCCAAAGAGCAACCACTGCTCTGATACCACTAATATAAGGACCCCCGTGCCCTTAACCCCTTATTAGTGTATTAATCCATACCATTAATGCATATAATCATACTATCATGGGAAAAGCCATATGCAAGTGCTACACTATATTAGCTATCCATAAAATTCCTTGCATTCAATCCACATAATATTCAAATCCCCCATCCAAGATTACATATATGACATGCACCATCATAATATACTAACATGCTCTCAGTTCAATTGGCAATTCCATATTTAATTGCATGCAAACCATAGACGAACAGAGAAAAGCCGTAGCCCATTTATACATTCCATATACACGAAAAATGTACTCACATGAGAGTACCCAATGAACGAGCGTGTATCTAATGTATAAAATACTCTACCAGATACTGTCACTGGTACTTCAATCCTGGAAGCACCTCCCAAGCACAACTCGATCTCAATTCTGGATCCATGTACTTATTCAACCAGTTCTGGTACCTCGATCCTGGAAGTACCTCCAGTCAACAGCCCGAGCTCAACTCCAAAGCTGCTGCTACACCTGTATTACCTGCCCCAACAGAGACAGCCCCCACACGGGGTGAGCATACCAATAACACCAATCCAATAATCACAATATTACAATTTATAATTTACAAAATGTAAATGCCATGAATTTAATGATACTCCCTGGATGGTATCATCCTCATCCGGGATTCCCTGAATTGTCCATGTTCTCAAAATAACCAAACTCATCAAATTCCCAAAGCCAGTTAATCGTCACATAGATTAACAGATACCTTTTCTATTATGCCAGTTCCATAATCAAATATGTTTAACACATCAATTAAAGTACCGTAGATATCACATGTATCTATCCAATAATTCCATAGTTCTATATCATAGCTCGCTCTACGATAGCGGCATTATAATCCCACGCCCGCTCAACAATAGCGGGGTCATAATCGATGGTCGCTCAACGGCGACAATATCTCAACCTTTACTCGCTCGAAAGCAGCACCATATCATTCCCAATGTACGTTCACTTATCACATTTACTTCCAGTACCATATTCTATGTATTTCGATACACCTTTATTGCAGATATCACATACGTGCATTTCACAGTTGCAACATTATAATAGGTTATGCTCGTACGTTATACGTACCTTATACTTTCGTAGTTCGAGTCCAAACTCGCCTGAGTCCCACGACCCGATGAATTATGCGCTAACACATAGATAGTTCACAATTAAACACAAGTATGCAACCACGTGCCCAAGCACGTTCGTAGCTTCCAATCATATCGTCAATCGATGACGATTACCAAATAAAAGCCCCCAGGCTAAGCATGCATAATACCCAAAATATACCATTTAAGAAGTTTGGCTAATAGTCAAAATCAATCGAGGATTACCATTTATTCAAATTGGCTCCAACCATTCACTTTTGAAAGCCTAGCATTCCTATTGGAATGTACACATTGCCCCGAAAATGGCCCACTTAAACCTAAATTCCAAAATCCCGACATTTTCCAAAATTTCAAAAAAAACCATTTCCTTCGGGTGGCGATCGATCGCCACCTTTATCGCGATCGATTGCCACACTCCAGTGGCCAAACCAGTGCTTCGAGGCGATCGATCGCCCATCAACGCGATCGATCGCTAACCAGCTCGCGATCGATCGCCTGCACTGTTCATCGTCTTCGAAAATCTGAGCAGCTCGTCGCGATCGATCGCCTCTCCTTGGAGATCGATCGCCACCTGCAATTTTCCGGAAAACTCGAGTTTCCATGGTGTTTTTGACACCCAAGCTCAAATCCAACACCCATACATCCTCCACATCTCAAATACACCAATTAAACTCCATAAAACACTAAAAATCAACATTTTAGATTTTAACCCAAAACCCCCAAAACATAAATCCAACCCAAAAGCTCAACAATAACACACCTTACTACTATCAAATCGAAGACAATGACGAGGGGAAGATACTTACCAACTTATCTTCGAGAAATCCGGCTCCTAGGATGAGCCTCCATCGATTTTCCTTGAAGGAGAAAGGGGAAAAGGGTTTGGGGATGGGTTATCGCAGGAGAGGGGAGAGAGGGGAGGAAATGGATTCCGAATGACGGAATCCCGAGTCCATTTGGTATATATAGCAAAAACGCCCCAAAATACCAATACCTCCACAAATACATCATGATTCATTCAAAATCATCTGTTTTAAAAAAACACCTCCTAATCTCTATTTCCATAAACAGGTCAAGTACGACGTACTCCGGACCCCAGATCCCACCAAAGACCAAATTCCAAGGTTATCACCACGATGAGAATACAATCTCACCCCTTGGATCCAACGACTCCAAAAATCGGATTTAAAATCCCCGAGAGTCTGAAAACCGCAATTAATTCCTAATTGCCACAATTTAAATCATTTAAGGATTATTACCACACCGGGATTAACACCATTAATTCCCGGACATCACAATTCACTAGTGAAGAGATTAGATATTGACTAAGGAATAAGACACCAAGGTGGTGCGAAGTAATTAGAAAAGGATTAAAGATTACTGAAGTGACTATCATTGGGATAATCCAAGTAATCCTAGAAAAGTTTCAGAAGTATCACTCAAATTTATCCAGCTCTAGTAGTTCTGGAGGTACTATGAGTTTGTAGAATACCAAACTTTTCAAGGTCATGGTGGATGTAAATATCTACTGATCCATTTGAATGAATAATAGGAACTGATTTGATGGTGGTCAGTCAGAGCATGTGCGTTACGTGCTTAGGAACAGATTCAACCATAACAACAAATACCCTGAGCTAAGGTTAGTTATCAGAGTGGTTATTCTTTTCGACCACTCAGTTCCAGCAGCAGTTAATTACCTGCAGACCAGAGGTAATACCGGATAGTTATTTTTGGTTTCCAGCAGACCAGAGAGTATACCTTGATCGAGGATAAGATTAGAGATACTTCAGTACTAGTGATCGCAGATACATGTCATGTATTTGATCGCACTGCACAAGTGTTATTGAGACAAAAAGCATTGTTTTCATACATTGCCTCAAATGTGCATTGGTTATTATGATTTGGAAAATAAATTAGCAGTGCTAATTACACTATCCACACTTGTAATAGTGAACTGTAGCTGACAGTTTAATGATAGTGACGTGGATTCGAATTCAATGGTGTTGCTCATATATGGTTTTGATTGTATCAAGGGTATGGATACTCTGATAAATTTTGAGATATAGGAAGTTGATTTCAGGGTATAATGAATTTTCGACTGTTTTGTGGCCCCAAAATGAAATATTTATAGCCACGAATAGCGAGCTAAGATACTGATAGTATCAGCTATGAAAATATTGTTGTTGCGATATTTGGAAAATGAACGATATTTGATCATAAGCAGTTAATGCTGATCAGGAAGAATCGATGTTGACTGATATCTTAGTGGTAAGAATACTTACCAAGATTTTTCTGAAGAAATAAAAGAATTTCCAGTAGAGAAGGAAATCGATTTTAACTTCGTTGATGCCAAGGAATAGATTTGATATCGAAAGTACTGTATGGAATGTCATCAGCAAAGTTGACAGATACAGAAGAATAGTTGCAGAATCTCCTTGATACGAGTATAAATGTCTGAGTATGTCACTTGAGGAGACATCAGTATTGTTCGTGAAGAAGAAAAATGATATGATGAAGATGTGTATCGATTAAAGGTAGTTGAATCGGACTATTGTCAAGAATAAATACACGATGCCTCAGATCGAAAAGTAACTGATCAAGTTGTAAGGAGTTTTAACGTATAAGAAGAACGATTTTTACTCTGGTTACCATCAGTTTGAGTCAGAAGAGAAAATATTCTCTAAGCACTTGGTCAAACCAGATATAGGTATTTTGAATATTTTTTTTTATGCCGTGTGGTCTGACAACTATACCAATAGAGTTATGAATTTGATGAAGAAAATATTTTGTAACTTTTGGGCGGAATTGTAATCATATTCATCACTGGTATACTAGTGTATACGAGATTCAGAAGGAACCACACAGAACATTTGATTTTTCAGACGCTTCGTGAAGCTCAAAGTTTGTACCAAGTTATCGAAATGTAAATCTTGGTTGAATCAAGTGTTGTTTTGGGATAGGTGATATCATCTCACCAGATACCTGTTGATTCCAGTAAAGTAAAGATAGTACTAATTTGGCCAAGACCAATCATTGTACTCAAGATGAAAAGTTTTTTGAATTTTGACAAATACTACAGGCTTTTACGGAAGGATATTCTAGGATAGCCTGTCTTATGAACCAATTGACCAAGAAGAAATTTGAGTTTCATTTGGTCAGATGAATGTGAAAGCGGTTGTCATAATTAAAATGGAAGTGAACTACAGCCCCAATGTTGATGTGGTTAACTGGTTCAGGGAGATATGTAGTTGTGCAAATACGTATGTCAAAGATTTGAAGATATGTTCTAATGTATCATGAAAAGATGATTGCATATTCTTGAGATATAAGCGATGACTGGATTTATTAAAGAATTTGACTTTAATAGTCAATATAAATCAAGGAAAATGACACGAGTAGCAGATGCGCTGAACCTAAAAGTGCAAGATGCAATGGTAGCATCGATGTTTGCTTTGCAGTTTGATAACCTCTGATTTTGACGATCGGAAGGACTTGAAGGACAGATTCATACAGACATTGATTGAAGAAATTGGTTCTGTCTCATCAACCAACTAAATTTAGTATGCCATTTAGTGGTTGTTGCGAATGAAAAATCAGTATATAGCATCGAATTTTACTGATTTGAAAGACGTATTACAACAGAAAGCACACTATAGAGAACATAGTGTTATTCTGGGAATGATGAGATGAATCATTCTCGAGATCCTATTTATGATGAAATGGTATGAAGAAAGAAATTTTGGAAATTTCGTGGCAAATTGTTTGACATGCCAGAGTACAACAGAAATTGTAAGTGCCACAATGAATTTGAGAAATTTCTCGTTTTGAGTTTTATAGCTCAAATTGTTTAGATCAACAGAGATTGTGAAACAAGTTGAATCGGAATTGATTGACTATTTAATACAAGATATTGATTTCATATGATAGTCTATATATCTATGAGAAGATGACATGTTTGCGATGTGGATAATGTGGTTTAGTTACAGTGAGTATTCTGTAACAACTGTATCTGATTGAGATCCGAGGATAGTATCAGAATTCGAAAACTATTTTCAGAATGTCATGGGTACTAAGTTAGCAATGAGTATTGCTTAGCATACCCATACTGATGGATAAACTGAGAAAATATCCAGACTTTGGAATTATGTCTCAATTAATAGTGGTGATTTAGTGGGAATTGACAGAAATCATTATTCACCAGTAGAATTTTCCTATAATTTAAGTTTTAGAAAACTTTTGGGATGGCATCGGTTCAGGTTTTGCAGAGCCAGAATTACAGATCGCTGATGTGATGAAAAAAAAATATTTGATAAGAAATTTTGGCATAACTTAAGATTGTTGAGAAAAAATGCCAGGAACAATAAAATTTCTACGAAAACGATTAAAATTTGGCTTGAGGTGAGCAGATTTGCTACGCCAAAGAGAAATATATTGTTAGACTTTGAGTTGAGAATCAGGTAAATATGGAAATATTACATTTGCGATGATCAATATGATTCGTTAAGTGAGGTTTGATGTTGCCTCGATATTTTAAACTTTGTGGAATCATAGAAAACTTTGATTAAGTGGTAGATCGTTGAGACGACCACAACAGTTGTCATTGATACATGATGATCCTTATGTATCTATGAATGAGATTGAGACATCTCATATGTTTTGATTTATTGAGGTATACTCAGTTTTGCGATTTCGAGGACGAAATCTTTTTAAGAGGGGAAGAAGTGTAAGGCCCCGATGCTAATTAATCCGGATTAATGATGATTAAGCAAACCCGGATAATTAAAAGTGCAAATTTGAAATAAGGAATTTTGGACTACGATGAGTCGATCAACTAGTGGATCATGTTTAGTGCATGAGCATGTGTATGATCACATGGCACTTGGAAAATGCATGCCACTAATTAATGTAACTCATGTTTAATACATGATTTTGGACCAATAATCTTGCAAGGTAATGATGTATGGACACATGGATTCCACAATACATCAAATGAATTAAAAATAATGCCAAAGATGATAAGTAACTCACGCATACACCATGCAAAAATCAGATTTTACTTCATTTTCCAACACCATCTTCTCTCTTCCTTCACCATCACTCCTCCTCCTTCTCTCTTCTACCATTTTCGAAAATTGCAGATCAACTCCTACCAAAATCCTCTTGAATTTGCAAGTGCATGTCACATGCAAAGATATATTTGAATGCTACTAAGCTTAAGGAACAAGATGCACCAAGAAATTCAAGTTTGGAGCAACATTGAAGCAAGAAATTTTAGTAGCAGCAGATTGGGGAAGGATGTTCTACCTTGGTTCGGTTTTAGTTGGTTCTAAGCTTCAAATCTCGACCACTTGAAGGTATATAGGTATAATTTAAGTTTATGAACTTTAAGTTTATGAACTTGAATTGGTCGAATTGTTGTGCAATTAGATGGAATGTTGCTGTAATAGTTGACAATGTTGCTGTCAAATGTATTATGTTTGGAATCAGTACATATGCGTGCTGTTATTTCTCATTTTAAGCATAGTTAGGCTTCGAATTGGAAGCAAATTCCCATATAACAAGTTGTAGTATTTTGTGTTAGATTTAAATGGCCACCAAAATCAGCTAATTTGGATTTAAGATGAAAAGGTTATGGTCGTTCTACCAACATGTGTCAAATCTGGAAATTCACTGCATGCGAGTTTCATGCATTTTGTTCTTTGTATTTCTGGGAATCAATGCCTACGAATATGAAGTTTTAGGCTCTAATACGTGTTGTAGTATTAGAGGTTAGCTTGCTTTTGGAATTGGCCTCACTCAATTTGGAGCTCATATGAAAGAATTATACTACTTTTACCACATATTGCTCAATCTGGAAAAGGATTTCATACGAGTTTCTAGGCTTGTACGTTTTTCAATAAATGTACATGAAGATGAATTGTTTAGCTTAAAGATCATAAGCGATGTTTTGTAGTATGTTTCGTTATCGTGCATTAGAAATTGGCCTTACATGATTTGGCGGTTCCGTGTGTAAGATATGCACTTTTCCATAGAATCGCTCACTCCGTCAAAACAGAATATGAGTATTTTTAAATCTGGCATACTTTGCTTTGCATGTGCCTCAAGATGAGTGAACTAGCTTCTGGACTTGAAGATGACTCTAGTACTTTAAGGTTTCGTGATTTTCCCACTGGCCTCAAGTCTTTTGGACATCATATGAATTTATTATTATTTTTATACGAAAATAGGTCAAGCGGAAAATTAAGAAAATTTGCTAAGGGTCAATGTTTGGATTATAAATTTGATATCGGAAATAAGTGAACACTTTGATGATATAATTGAGGTGTAAATTACCAGGTTAACAGATCTCAAGATTTATTCGAGGAGTACTCGGTAGATATAGCATTGGTCCGAGGTACGTAGAAAACGGGTTTTATCACAATGTCTGGCAAGGACATGTGATGTTCCCGGGTATGATTTACTTGTCATTACGTGTTCCATATGTGACTATGTGATAAGTTGATCTGCAGTATGTGAATTACATGGTACATTGACTGCATGATATATGATGACATGAGATTTGAGGTGCATCATATGAGATTATGATATTGCATGATGCATTGACACGCATGGACATTGAGCATGTCATGTTGAGCCTCTCGATTCGTTTCTTGGTACCTATATCTTTTCTTTGGTATCTGTGATGCGTGTCTGGGTATGATGGGCAGCCGTTGGCTCGGCAGGAGAGAGAGCGAGCTGAGTGATGCCGGAGCGACGAGCGTGCCGATGTCGCCCAGACACGAGGATGATGGACCGCCGATGGCTCGACTGAGAGATAGATCGAAGCGCGGAGCGTGTCACATCCTGCTCGAGCACTGATGAGTGATTGATGATATTCATTTGGACTCCTGAGATATGGATATTCGAGATTTGATACCCTTCATATGCATTTGCATTCATGCACGGCATGCATCACATGTTATTTGTCATACATTGTGATATTATCTGTTTCTCGTACTGGGTTCTGACCCCCTTCGCGGGGGGGCTGTCATGTCTTTGTTGTATGGGCGTGACAGGTGGTACAGGTGGACGTACTGTGGATGCTCGAGACAAAGCATCGATAAACACCAGAGCTCCTTGAGAGCGAGCTCAGGTATATGGTTTATGTTTTGAGTCCCAGTAGTTGTTTAGTATTTTTACTTATGTTTTAAATTACCGGGGTATCCCCTGAGTATTTGTATTTTTAAGTATTACTTTACTGAGAAATTATATGTAATGCTTATGCGATGAATATCATGTTAGATGTAAAACTGGAAATACATATTTTCACTATTTGGAAATGTTTTAGAAACAAACTGCGAAAAAAATTTGAGGGTCACTTTTTGAAAGTTTTTAACTAAATCTTCCGCTGTTTACGTTGATATACCAATCGTGTGTTAATTAAACCTCTGATTAGGACCAGGCCCTCACATTCTCGGTGCTTTCGGATTGTGACAATCCTCTCTCAAGACACATCCACTACTTCTTGAAAAAGTAGCACACAAAGCACAAGATCTACGACCACAAAAGTTGCAAACTCTCTTTTTCAAGAAAAGATATGAACGTGTATGAATGTGCACTTTGATCTTGCTTTGCTCTCTCAAATTGTGGTGTTAATTTTCAAAATTTTGATAATAAATCATCACGGGAATGCTACATATATACTAGGCAACAAGATGTCACCAAAGACATCATTTGGAGGCACTAATTCAAGAAAAATCGCATCTGCACTCCAAGATGTGCATCACTCGAAAAAACTGCCAGAATGGCGCTGGGGCACTGCACTTCCAATCGCTGATACATTGCCCGGAATTTTTTCGGGCAGTGTTTATCTCTCGAATTTTTCCATTTTTTCCCTCGTTTCCTTCGTTCGATTTCTTCGCTAAATTTCAATTCATTAAGCCTATTTTTCCAAAACAAAACACTTAATTAATAAAGAATTCAAATAATTTGACACTTAGTTTCCGAGTTTGGAGAAACTTTATTCCATAATTTGACACTTAGTCTCCTTGAACATAAAATAAAACTTGGCTTTTCTTCTTACCTTTTGTTACTTAGTTTCCGAGTTTGGAGAAACTTCATTCCATAATTTGACACTTAGTCTCCTTGAAAATAAAATAGAACATGGCTTTTATTCTTACCTTTTGTTACTTAGTTTCCGAATTTGGAGAAACTTCATTCCATAATTTGACATTGATAACCTTTCCAATCATTGCTCAACTTTCACAACGTTGTCAATCCCTCTAGTCATTATTCATCCTCTGAAGTTGGCAAAAGATTTGTAAGGTCATCATATCGTATTATCTCTTATTAGTAGAAATCATGTTTAAAATCTCAATAGATTATATATGTTAATCATATGATTGAGAATGAACCTGAGAAATATTATATTTAGATGAAGGCACGAAATCATTCTTGAATTTATGTTTGACAGTGTGCCTGACTGTAGCAAATATGTGACACGTGTTACGATTACTAGAATAATTAATGGTATATTAGTCTGAAGGAGATGAATGGTATTACGACGGAAATACGACGAGTGTGTTGAATTTCTAAAATGACATATTTTGGTAGATTAGACATAACTTTTTTGTCCAATATCCAAACTAAGTGACTTCAAAGTGAAATGAAAGTAAGAAGTATCTCTACAACTTCCATTCAGATCACTTTCGCTAATTCGGTCATTTCGATAACCGAATTTACATATTTGAATATATTTTAACATAATGATTATTTGAATGGCGTGTTCATAGTTTTCAATAAGTTTAATGGCATTTTCATAATTTTGCAAAAAAAATTAAAAAAAAAAACGACTTCAAAATTTAGATTTGTATATAAGGTGTTGTTGTGCATCTAAAACACCTAAACCGCACAATCATTCACCGCAAACAAAAGAGGAAAAAAAAGAAAAGAAAAAGATAAATCGATTTCTTCTCGGACTTCGAAATGATGTTGAAACCTAAAACAAATTATATATTTGGAATTCTCGCATCACTACCTTCCTATTGATGTAGTTTTTCTTCAATTTGTTTTGCATTTATTTTAGAGCTTATTTTGTAATATAGTCTGAAACTTATGATAACAACGTGAACATGATTTCGATAAAAGTTTCGAGATTATGTTATGATTTCGATTTATATAACTTATATTATTCTATTTTGAAATGATGTCAAAATTTTGAATTTAACATGAATTCAATTACTTTAAAATATATATTGATTAGCCAGTATTAATAGTTTTAATAGCGGTATAATTAGTTTAATTACGAAAAGATTTAATGAAAATGTCTAAAATGAACTTAAAAATTCAAAATATGTTAATATAATTACAAAGAAATAAATTGGTGTGTGGTATAAGTATGAATGTGCAGATTAATTTGCTATATCAGAACTGCACTGGTGGAGCCAACGATATCGTTTAGCTTAGAAGAAATGAGATATTGCAATCAAGTAGCATACATCGCATTTTTGCTTGATTTATGATTGATGGATTAATTATGGTCAAACCCTCAAAAGTGTGAAGAACAATAAATTATACGCAAATAATTGTAATTAATCAAAAACCTTAAGTTAAATTATGGGTTCAAACATGGGATCCCCTAGTCTTGAAAAACAAACTTAGTCAAAAATCATAGTCAAAAAACAATGTAAAAAGATGTTTTGCAACAAATTAAACATTAAAATCTGAAAATAAAACAAAGTTTAGAAATACGAAAAAAGTATTAGGCGTTGACTTCTTGCGCTGCTGCGTCGTCTCGTCTCTCCCGATGTATCTTCCTCTTCAATGGCTTGGAGTGTATGGGGATGGAGGCTCTTGTTTAGGTCAAAAGTCCCTATATTCGTGAAAATAAGTTCCTTATATAGTGGAGGAGGAATCCATCATCTTGTAGGACACAAATTCTTCAAAAAGGAATTAAATCCCAAAATATCAGCATCTGGCGATCGATCGTTGTTTCTCACCGATCGATCGCCAAGTTTTTATGCCATAAGCGATCGATCGTCGGCTCATGGCGATCGATCGTGTGAATAGTAACTTATTTTCTTTTTTTTACAAAACTCAAATTCTTGTCATTCTTCGACATGTTCACCCGGTTTGGTCATTTTCATCGTTAATTAGCTCAAATCCTCCACTTTTATGCATTTCTATCTTTATTCCTGAAACATACAAAAACAACACGAAAACACATAATATAGTCAAGAATCATAATAAAATGCATAAAAAATCATAGCAATATAAGTGTAAAAATCACACTTATCTCCCCCAAACTTAGACTTGATCGTCCTCGAGCAAGCAATAAGATCAAAATTGCAGAGTTCAACATTGATAATTCAAATGGATCAAGTCGTGGTTACTAAATAGCTCAGACATCTCACTTACAGACAGACAAAAAAGTCAAGAATCATAATAAAATGCATAAAAAATCATAGCAATATAAGTGTAAAAATCACACTTATCTCCCCCAAACTTAGACTCGATCGTCCTCGAGCAAGCAATAAGATCAAAATTGCAGAGTTCAACATTGATAATTCAAATGGATCAATTCGTGGTTACTAAATAGCTCAGACATCTCACTTACAGACAGACAAAAATCAATCGACAAATTGAACAAGACGTGTTTTCTCCCATATCAAGCAACATTCACAAACTCGGAACGTGCATGTGTGCTATTGTCAATCTCAAGTTTCATACACATCTTCTAGCTCAAATTATGCTAATCAACTCAAAATCAAGATTATCGTTGAGCACCTCATAGGCCTATTTTCACACATTTCTCCACTAATGTAGTCACTTCCTAGACTTGGATCAACAGGTCTTTATAAGCTTGTAATGTTAGGACTTTGGTGTCGGTTTCAAAGAAAAGGTAAGATGTAGCATAAAGAAGAGAGTATAAAATTTAAAGTTCACTTTTTCAGCACATATCGAGCTTCTCTTCTAATTTTTTTCTCACCTTGGCCACGTTGAGTTTTATTTATATAATCTTTTCTCAATGCTCTTTCTTTTCTTCTTTTTCATTTTCTCATTAATAACATTTTTCACTAAGCTCATCTAGATATAACAATTTATGTGCAATAAATGATATTCATTATACTCGCTTAAGGTGAGGATACACTTTTTCATCTTAGGCTCATAATAAGGTTGGTATATTGAGTTTATCAATAAATGTTGAATGTGGTATAATTATATGCAATGCATATACCATTCTTTTTTCAATAAAACTCAAAATAAGACACTAGGGATTGATATAGACTAGGTAAGCTTGAAAGGCTCAAACATTCAAAAAAATCCTAGATTATTTTCAAGTCAAGTTCATAACTATAAAATTTTGCATCAAAGTGTCATCATCAAATAGGTTCTAGGATAACTCTAAGATGCTCAAGACAAATCATCGAGTTCACAACAATTATCACCATTCATCTTGCAATCCACAAGATCATGACTCAATGTGCTCAAAGTATTCCCCATTTTAACATATTAACTCAAACAGGGTATTCACATACAAGTTCAACATTTTTCAAGACTCAAGTCGACATGCAAGATGAGATCCATATCATCATGGAAGCGTAGCCACTACTATGATTCATTCTTTTCTCAAATTATGAACATATTTTCAAAAACAAATTCGTTGTCGCTCAAGAAACGACAATAATTCTACCATAATCAGCTCACAAAATTTAGAGATGGTAACAACATGCAACAGTGATAACCTACTCCCCCTACCTTAAATATTGCATTGTCCTCAATGTAATAAGCATGGAAAATAAGACAAGCATGTACCTGCTACAACGACCGTCAGTGGTCGTTGTCCACCTCATCGTTAGCTAATGGGGAATATGGTTAGAAAGCATTAACAGCATGCATGGAGTCACTCACCAAAAATCAAAAATTAAAAACAAAATGCAAAACAAAAAAGGAATTCAAAAACAAAGATAAGGGATAAGAAATAGTTCTTAGTTTATAGTCTCAAGCTGGACTTTTTATCACTTCAGCTCAAGTGTCACAGTGGACAGTGGGGGGCAAGTTCGCGCCATCCACGTGGTAGTGTCTCAACCACTTTTCTTTAATTGTGAACAAGACCCCTTTCTCATCTCTCACCTTCATAGTGTCGGTTGGTAAAATATTGACCACTTTGAAAAGTCCAGTCCACTGTGAGTCCGACTTCCATGGAAACAGTCTCATTTTGACTCGATTCAATAAGACCAACTCTCCCTCACAGAATTTACCTCATTTGGAATGAGATTGTGATGCGATCATCACCTTCTTCTTATCCATTTTGCCTCCATGCTCAGCCTTTGTCTTCTCCTTGCAAGTACCTTGCACCATATTAATATGAAGAGTATTAATCACATTAACTTTAAACACATATGGTTGTTGTGTGGATGTGTCAAAGTTTGAAACATATCAAAAATAATTTGATCCTCTCCTACATGGAGGATCAACTTCCCTTCTTGGACATTGATAATGCCATTCTCGTCACTAAGAATGGCCTTCCTAGGATCAATGGCATCTCATCATCTTCCTTCATATCCAAAACAATAAAAATCCACTGGAATTGTGAATTTATCAACTTTGATTGGCACATCCTCCATGATCCCTATGACATCCTAGTAGGTTTTAGCTTCCCTAAAGCCAACTTCCTATAAACAGATAAAGGCATCAGATTTACGCTTGCACCCAAGTCACACAAATATTTATGAAATGAAGTAGAATTAATTTTGCAAGGTATCGCAAAACTCCCTGGATCCTTTAAATTTGGAGGTGAATCGTTTTGAAGGATAGCATAACACTCCTCAGTTAAATTTATCGTCTCATGCTCTACCAATTTCTGCTTGTTTGATAATATCTCCTTAAAAACAATTAGCATAATTCGGCATTTTCCGTATAGCACATATCAATGTGGAGATTCTTAATCAAATCAAGAAACTTAGCAAATTTAGGATATAATTTTGCTCTTTTATATGCGGCGGGAAATGGGAGTGGGATGTGTACCTTAGCAGTTGGTGTGATGGGTGTAGTGGTAGTAGACTTACCTTTATCGCGTGGTTGATCCATATTCTCCTCGGTTACTCATCATGTTGCTCATCTTTCTTGCCAACATTCTTTCTATCAATCTTCACAGCAACCTCATTTCCACTCCTCATTGTTATGGCATGTACTTGCTCACTAGGATTCTTTTCAATGTCGCTAGGTAATGAGCCTTGTGTTCTCCCGGCTAGGATGGTTGCAAATTGCCCCACTTGTACTTCCAAATTTTTAGTTTATCGACGCCTCTTGATTTTGGAATCTAGTCTCCGTCGATACGATGAATTCCTCCATACTCTGTTTAGGTCCATTCCCGATGGTGGTTGTGGATGATTCCTCAACCTCGTATTGTATGTATTTGAGTAGAGGTTATTGGGTGGTTGCATGTTACCTACAAAATTAGCACACTCATTTTTTTGCATAAAAAGATTACCTGCTTAGCATTCAATGCTAGGATGTCCCCATTGGTAAAGCTTGCATGTAATGGCTTGAACTTGCATCATAGGCATGCTCACGCTATCTATCTTCTTGGTTAGCACTTCAATTTGGGAGGTCAAAGCAGTGATGTTCCCCACTTGATAATTCCATATTGCTTCTTGGGCACATTCCTCTCAGTTTGTCACTGATAGCTATTAGAAGCCATCTCTTTTAGAAGTTCATAAGCCACTTCAGGCGTCTTCCTCATAATAGTACATCTTGATGCTGCATCAATCATAGAACGATTATTAGAAAATAAACCGTTATAAAAAGTTTGTACCTGCAACCAGAGAGGAAGACCATGGTATGTAATCTCCTCAGTAGGTCCTTGAAGTGTCTCATGCCTCAAATAGTGTCTCCGGATCATGTTGTGTGAAGGTAGTGATATCATTGCGTATCTTGGCAGTCTTGGATGGTGGGAAATATTTTGATAGAAAAGCTTGCACCATCCTGTCCCAAGTAGTGATAAAACCCGCAAGAAGTGAATGTAACCAAGATTTAGCTTTATCATTTAATGAGAAAGGAAAGAGTCGTAACCTGATGGTGTCGTCAGTGACAACATGATGCTTAAACTTGTCGCAAATTTCAGAAAGTTGGATATGTGGGCGTTTGGATCATCAGTAGCCGATCCCCCAAACTGGACTGAGTGTTGGATCATTTGTATGATAGCAGGCTTGATTTCGAAGTTGTTTGCCTGAATGCTGGGTCTAGTGATACTGAACAATGACCCGTGGATCGAGGGATGAGCATAATCCATGAGTGATAGTGTAATAGGTGCCTCCTCGTTTCTTTGTTCATCTTCTCTCCTTTGGTTGTCATCCACCATTGTCCGAGCTTCTCGTAGTTTCCTAAGAAAAGTCCTCTCAATTTCCCGATCAATAGGCTCAAGAATAGACTTGTTGCTCCTTAGCATGCACTAAGAAGTTAACTACCTGCAAAAGTCAACCAAACAAAGAGAGGTAATGGAGATAAAAAAACAAAACAATAAAATAAAAAGGCTAAATTTGTGATGCCCCGAAATTAATTAATTGCAATTAAGGCATTAATTATGTTTATATGATGAATCATGTGATAATGGATTTATGTGTTGGGTATTAAGATGTTAACATGATTTAATTGTTTTGATTATTAAATATGAGGAAGATGTGATTTTAGATGAAGTTTAGAGCATTTTTGTAAAATGCTTTTAAAATACCATGTTGGAGTATTTTATAAATCATGTTAAGTTTGGGGTACAATTTTTGATTTAAGTTAAGACAACCCCTTTTAATCCTTTACCCACCACTTTAACCCCTCTATAACATTCACTTTTAAAAATCCCCAAAATCACTTCCCAACCCTAAACCCTTCCCATTTTCGAGATTCACCAAAGGAGGAGAAGGAAAGTTCCACAAAAACTTTGTTTGTGTGATCTTTGCTAGGATTTGGAGCCTACAAGAGGTATGGAACCATTCCTAAAAGTTTTATGATGTTTGGTGTTGAAATGGGTTAATTTTGATGTTTTATGTGGGTTTGTTTTGGGTATGTGTTGTTTATGGTTGGGGTATGATTTTTGAAGTGTTTTAAGTGGGTTTTAGTGGGTTATGATGTTATTGTTATTGTTGGGAAGTTTGGTGTTGAAAGGTATGAGGATAAGCTTGGAAAATGCACACAAAAATGGTGGAATCGCGGCCACTGGAAGTGGCGATCGATCGCTACAAAAGCAGCGATCGATCGCCGAGAGGCAGTACGCGAAGATGAGCATAGGCGATCGATCGCCTCAAATGGCGCGATCGATCGCCAACGTCCAGTAGCCAAATAAGCATCAGGCGATCGATCGCCTCATTTTAAGCGATCGATCGCCGCTAAGTGAAAAATCGGGCGATCGATCGCCTCATTTTAAGCGATCGATCGCCACTGTTCAAAAGTTGAAAATTGTTGATTTTTGTTGAATTTTTGGTATTGGGCTATTGTTTAGCTTCTAATATCAATTTGTATGGTTATGTAGAACCGTCCCAGGTACCCACGACTTCAAGGAGATAAAGTTCTACGATTTCTCCTTCTTTTGGAATTAAGGTACGTAAGAGACGTACGAGCATCGGACGGTAAACCATACCCTTACATATTATGATGATGTTTACGATGATGATGTTTATGATGATGTTTTCGATGATGATGTTTATGATGATGTTTATGACGATGATGCTTATGATGATGTTATGATGATGATGTTTATGATGATATTTATGATGATGATGCTTATGATGATGTTATGATGATGATGCTTACGATGACGTTTATGATGATGATGATTATGATGATGTTTATGATGATGATGCTTATGATGATGTTTATGATGATGATGTTTATGATGACGTCTATGAGGATGAAGTTTATGATAAGGTCATACGACGTGTATGATTGGGTAAGACGCCCATGTGGTAAGATGCTACCCAAAGTATGTGAGTGGGTAAGATGCCCCTGTGGTAAGATGCCACGTAATGTTTATGATATGGTAAGATGCCATATGATTGGGTAAGATGCCCATGTGGTAAGATGCCACACGAAGGTTATATTATGGTAAGATGCCATACAATGGGGTAAGATGCCCTTATGTATGAATAAGAGTCAGGGATAACAAAGGAAGTTGAAGAACGACCAATAACTTTTACTTAACTAAGATGTTATGCATTAGTGTATGCCTTTTTATATAAAGTTAAGTAAATATGTATATGCTCACGATGTGTTATCCCTGTAGGTTAACTTTTGGACCGAAGGGCCTACGGTCGGGTTGAGGCGGTGAGCTAAAAGGGAACAAGATGATTTTAGATTGCAGGATTTTGATAGTCTCTACTCTAGGAGTAGTGTAAACCTATAACTTTAACATTCATTGTTGAGAATGTAATTAAGTAGCTTTTGGAAATTTTATTTTGGCCTGTAACCTTATTAGCTCAAGCTACAACCGTAACCCACAAGAGGTTATAAATGCATCTTCTATCCAATATATGTGTACTATACGTGGTTAAGGTAGGAAGACCCTACAAAATTACAGTCAACTAATCTGACTGATATTACTTTAAACTAGTCCCTGCAATGGTGCCAAAAACTTGACCGCGGTATATTTAAACATTAAATTTCAGTGTAGCGCGATTATATCACAAGTGCACGGTTGTCAATTTTTAGTATAGTAGATGAAAAGTATGAGTGTCGAACCCACGATGACTACAAAGTAAGTACCAAATTCAATTAGCTTAACTATATTTACCCTTCGAATATTTAATGAGAATGATACTATATTGACTAATGACACAATATCTAATTCAAAGTAAAAAAGTGTAGAAATCAGTAGAGACAAGTATCAAGACTTCGGTTCACCCATGTAATCCCCCATAATTCTTTTATTAGTTATGATTTAAAATCCTACGTTCTAAGGTGACGAGGTTTTGTAATGCATTCGTTATACTATGGTCAAGCTATAACGAGACTAATATTAATGTTGCAATAAGCTACTCTCGTATCCTTATTGAACAATCAATATCGCATCAAGATTTGTGAAAACTACTAGCCTTCGATTTTGGTAAATCTATTGCTATCACACGTGTGCTAGATTTTACTTGGTCCGTCTCGATCTAAAACACATAGTACAGTTTACTATATCGTATTGCAATATCGTATGGTCAAGTCAATCGCAATAAAATAATCATTCAAGGATGGCCAAACCCTCAAAAGCATGAAAACAATAAATTATACGCAAAGAATTGTAACGATTAATCAAAAACCTTAAGTTAAATTATGGGTTCAAACATGTGATCCAAGTCTTGATAAACAAACTTATCCAAAAATCATAGTCAAATAACAATGTAAAAAGATGTTTTGCAACAAATTAAACATTAAAATCTGCAAAATAACTAAGAACAAAGTTTAGAAATACGAAAAATGCTAGGCGTATGCTGCGTCGTCCCGTCTCTCCCGATGTATCTTCCTATTCAATGGCTTGGAGTGTATTGGGACGGAGGCTCTTGTTTAGGTCTGAAAAGTGATCAAAAGTCCCTATTTTCGTCCAAATAAGTTCCTTATATAGTGGAGGAGGAATCAGTCATCTTGTATGACACAAATTCTTCAAAAAGGAATCAAATCCCAAAATTTCAGCATCTGGCGATCGATCGTCGTTTCTCTCCAATCAATCGCCAAGTTTTCCTGCCATCGGCGAAAGATCGCCAGCCCCGTGGTGATCGATCGTGTGAATAGTAACTTTTTTATGTTACAAAACTCAAATTCTTGTCCTTCAATATGTTCGCTTGGTTTGGTCATTTTCATCGTTAATTAGCTCAAATCTTCCACTTTTATGTATTTCCATCTGTATTCGTGGAACATACAAAAACAACACGGAAATGCATAATATCGTCCAAGAATCATAATAAAATGCATATAAATTCATAGCAATATAAGTTTAAAAATCACATTTATCAACATACCCAGTGGTTGGGTGGATATGATACCGATACGACATGCATTGCATTGTATTTCATATATCATTTAATTTAATTTCGATTGTTCCATACGGAGTGTTTGCTCACCTCAAAGGGAGCTGTTGTTGCCTTAGTGTTTGGACAATGACAGGTAGCACATGTGGACAGGATGCAGGGAAGGCACGTCCGGTGGGGGCATACTTCAGAGGTTATTTTGTCTTTTACCCCACTAAAATTATATGTATATGTAAATCAAGGGAATGTCCTTGAGTTATGAAAGATGGATAGGTTCACTTATTTTGTTTTAGTTATGTGTGGGCATGATTTTATACTGAGACATTTTATACATGGTTTATGTGATGGATTATGTGAATAATGCGAACTTGTATTATATTTTTTCGATATGTCATAATACCTATTTTGATATATGTAAACCATGTGGTATATTTCTAGTGCGATGAGGTATACCAAATTTTTAAGGCCATATTTTGGTAATATTTAAATAATCTTCCACTGTTTACAATAAAATAATCATTGTGTGATTATTACACGTATACTAAGATCAGTCCCTCACAAGATTGAACACATGAGAGTCCCTGGCTTTATTAACCTGCTCCTCTTGACAACTAATCATTAGCCTCTTAAGAATCGGGCCCTCTATTCATGAAGATGGGAGGTCAGTTGGTAGGTCCAAAGTCATATGAGATGTTTGAGTTGAAACATGGCAGATGGGTTCTTGCCCACCCTCCAGACCTCTGGGTATGGAACCCACTGCCCCGACAGAGTTAGCTTAGGGAGACCTTTGGGTTCAGAAGGCCCACGAGTATGGATCATGTACAGTGCTTCTGATGTGGTGGCAAACATCAATGGTTGCATAGATCACCAGATAGGTTGGCGATCTCAAGTATATCTCCGAGCTCACAACCTTGTGAGCTTTGGACCTACTTGGAACTTCAATTTGGGCATGTTGGATAGGGTCGACCTGTAGAACTTGTCCTAGGTTATCTTCCTTATATCATTGGGCTATTGGATAATAATAATTGATGCTAGGACAAAAACAAAAACATGATGTTTGAGCTTCCGTACAATTTAAAGGATTTGAATTGCGCTATTACCACTAACTATAATTTTGGTAAAGTAGCAAACCCTCAATCCTACAACTGGTATCAGAGTTAACATCACGTGTTTGGTTATTATGAATTTCAAGTTGGTACAATTATAAAGAGTGAGGTTTTTGGGGAGCAATTTGTCCCTGCAAGGAAAGTGATCAAAACGTGGTGCTTGAGTTGTTGTAAGACTTAAAAGATTTAAGTTATACCAGTATCACTAACTATATTTTTTGATAAAACGACAAGCGTTAAATCATGCAGGTCATAATGCCATGTGTCCCTTTCTTTACTCCAACTTCTCTCGGATGGCATGGCCTTGTAATGAATTTAACATTGTAACTAGTACCATACATTATACTAAATTGAATGAAATACCATAAACTTTTTCCACCACCCAGAATGGTAAAATGACATAAGCCTCACTAAATAGGGGAAAGACGTTCAAACTTCAAACTCATGTTAAAGCAAAAAACATCCAATGGAAACTATATATATATATATATATATATATATATATATATATATATAGGTTTGATTGATTCTCTAGCTTAAAAGTCTAGTTTCTTTATCTTAACATTTTCTCTAATATCTATACTAATAATAACGCCCTTGATGACAATCGATACAACGGAATAATGTGAATATTCAGTATCAATAATGTGATTTGTGATCGCATTACAAACTAGATCATGCGTACGTCACAACCCGAACCTAGAACTCGACATCAACAATATTCTCTAATATTTCGAAAATAAATTCTCAAAAATACTAATATTAATTGAAATAATTTTTGTCATGCTTATGAGAAATCAGCCATATGGATTTAACAGTTCAAGAGAGCATCAGAATGAAACACTCAGAACCACGAATTTTCACTATATCATGATAGAGCAACGGTCGTAATTATAAGAGATACATATTTTGTGGGAATGAATGATGATTATTATTCCACTTTAGTGTCAGTTATATACATGTACAACATTATCTTAATTTGGAAAGATAATAACTAAAAGATATATACAAATCAATAAATGAATGTGTGCATAATATCGAAGATATACTATGATTTGATATGCATCTGCAAAATTGACGTACCATCAGCAACATATATGTTGGACCGTAAAAGTTGAACCTGAGTACGTGGGAGAGGTTTAGTAAAAATGTCAGCCATCTAATCAAGTGTGTTGACATAAGAGATAGAGCGGAAGCCTTTGCGAACAAGATCTCGTACAAAGTGAAGATCAACAGAGATTAGCTTCACTTGGGAGTGTTGGACAGGATGAAGTGAAAGGAATTGCACCAATATTGTCACATTGAATGTGAAGAGCATGATGAATCGGATAACGTATTTCTTAATATATTTTGTAACCACCAGACCTCATCTGAGAAACGATTCAATGCACGATATTCTGATTCAGTGGAGGAGCAAGACACGCCATGATGTCTGCGAGAGCTTCAAAAAATAGGATTAAAGCTGAGAAAGACAATATAAGTAGAGGTAGAGGTAGAGGTAGCATGCATAGTGTCTCCGACATAATCAACATCAGAGAAAACACGCAACTCAGAGGAGAGCATGACGTAAAAGCAAGCGATGGTGCATTGTGCCTTTGAGGTAGTAAATAATTAGCTTTAGAGCCACACAGCTTGCGTCATCAGGAGAAGCCATACGTTGAGCCAGATGATTAACAGAAAAAGCAATGTCAGGTCTTGTTATAGTTATTGAAGAGCACCAATAATCTGACGATACGGAGTGGCATCAAAAGTGGAAGAGGATGGGGCGGATGGATTAAAGGGCATGGGAGTGCCTAATAGTTTGACACCATCAATCTTCGCCGAAGAGTGCCCAAAATATTGTGATGCCCAAAATTATTTAATTCTTTTTAATAATTGATTAGTGTGGTAAATTATGAAATAAATTATGGAATTAAATTCTTGTGCATTATTTTGGACCGGAGTTGGAATAAATAATTTCGGGTTTAATTTATAGTGAAAACTAAAATCAAGAGGATTCTTATTAATACTATTATTATTTTTGAGATTGGGAGTTTAAATGATATTGGGTGATATTTTTAAAAACTAGTGTTGGGATTAGAAACACACACTTTCACATTTTACACACGCTATAAAAACGTGATTTTCCCACTTTTTCCTTCTTTCAAGTCGTCTCACCTCTTGAGCTCAAGGATCGATTTTCTTCCATGATTTAGGCATGATTTGTTCAAGGTATTGTGTGTGTGAGTTAATTTTTCTTATCCCCTAAATTTTTATGTTGTTGAGATCGATTTTTGCTCGTGTGTTCTTGGTGTTTTGGGCGGGTTTGTGCGCAGCTTTGGTGTGCGAAATCTCTACCATTTAGCTCGATTTTTATGCTGTTAATTTGGTTCAATAGATGCTGATAGATGTATGTGTATTAAGCGCAGAACGTGAGTGTGTTGTGCGTGTGTTAGTGTGAGTAGGTATGTGCAGAATACATGTTTTGTGTGTGTTCTAGTGTGTATTGGTAGGTGTATGTGATTTATACACATGTGTAATGAGAATTTCAGCATGTATTGGTCTGTATAGGTGTTGTATATGTAAGTGTAGATGCATTTAATTGAATATATGTGTTGAATACACAAGTGTAGCTGTATTTAAACATGATGCAATGTATACATATGGAATGATGCATCGTCACTATGAAAGTAATCTGGATTCAATTATCATGTGATAAATATACACTAATACTTTGAATTGTATAAGTTATTAGTGTGTGGGTGAGTTAAGGATTTGAAGTACGAATGTAATTTTTAACTAGATGTTGAGAATGTTGGGTAAATTGTACGAACAAGATGGATAATAACATGATAACATAATATGGATTTTATTGTTTTGAGGTGATGGGATCTCCTAATTGAAAGATTGAGTATGTAAATGACAATGGTATGAACTAACATATAGTCAATTACCTTGATTATGTAACAATGTTCATATAATTGAGTTGTTGATTGATGATATTGAAATAAAGTTAAGAAATATACAAATGATATTAATTGTGATCTAACATTGACTGATGATTTTGTTATAGATTCTACATGATTCTCGGATGTCGGGGTAGCTTGATCTTGTTATCGACTATAAGGTACATAATGACGTACGAGCAGGTATGCGTGATGTTAATTACGTACTATGATTCATACATGAATTGAAATTGGATATATGAATAAGTAGTGAATGGAGAATCATGATAGAATTGTGGAAATTATAGTATGTAATGAGTTTTGATAGAATGATGAATTATTCCGATGCCGCCGCTATTGAGTGTGCGATGGTTATATTGTCGCCGTTGTTGAGCGTGCGAGGGATTATAGTGCCGCTGCTATTGAGCGAGCGATGAGATATGATGATATGTGACGAGGAAATGGGTGACTGTGATGTTATTGATTTCAATAAATCATTGTTGCAATGCCTTGGCATTATTGAATATAGATCTAATTGTTTATTAATATCAGTACTATGAATCAGTGTGGTGATGATTTATTTGATTTTTAAGTTGACGGTCTTGGATATTGTGATAGCAGGAACATCGTGGGAGCTCTCACACTGTTATGGTATATACATACAAGGAGTATTATCTTAATTTGTTGTTTTATATTCTGTAAATTGGTAACTGTTTAATTAATGATATTGAATTCATGTTGTTGGTATGCTCACCCAGTGTGAGGGTTGTTTCTGTCAAAACATGTAACACATGTATGACATTGATTCTGAAGTGAGTTCGAACTATTGGAGTGGAATACTACCAGTGGCATGCTATCAGTATTGGTAAATGAGAGAATGCAATATATGCGAGTAAATTTATACTCATTTATTCATCGCTCATCTGTGAGCATTTTAATACATGTATATGGTATGTATAAGAGTGTTGAATGTTGTAGAGCTCCACCTTAACTTAGTTGCTTTATTTTGGTGGATGTTATTACTGGATATTTGTGATGTTGTTGAGGATATTTATTATGGTGTGTTTTTATTTTCGGGAAGTCTAGCTTACGGGGAGGCTCTGCCCAAATTTTTATAAAAGTTATGGGAATATGTGAAGCATGTGATGATTCTTTTAAAGAAAAGAAATTTTTACATACACAAATGACGTCATAATTGCATTATTGACGTGTTGGAGCGTTGGGGTCTTACATTAGATATACTTGTGTTAGTACAAAAAATAAACCTTCCTTACAACGAAGAACTTAATAATGAGAAAGTACGTCATGGAACCAAGATCTTTGATAGCAAACTTGGCACCAAGCTTTAGTAATAAGGTCCAAAACAGCAGATACATAACTGCCAATGATGATGATATTGTCAACATAGAAAAGAATATAAACAACGAGGGATGCCTGGGTGCAGAACAAATAACGAGTGTTTGACTTGGTTTGAGATAGCGCTAGTGATAAGAGAGTGGCTCTAAGGGCAGTATACCATGCGCGGGGAGCCTCTTTAAGGTCATACAGTGACTTTCATAGATGACAAACAAAAACTGGGTGAGCTGGATCAACAAAACCCGCAGGTTAAATCATATGCACGTCTTTAGTGAGATCACCATGAATACGACATTTCTAATATCAAGCTGATGAAGAGGTCATTGATGCATGACAACCAGTGAGAGAATGTTGTGAATAGTAGTTGGCTTGCCAACATGGTTAAAGGTTTCCTTGTAGTCAAGACCTGTACGCTGATGAGAGCCCTTGGCAACCAGATGAGCCTTATATTTGTCAATGGAGCCAGCAGGATTGCTTTTAATACCCAAAAACAATTTGGACCCAATCATATTTCGATGAGCAGGAAGAGGGCCAAGTTCCATGACGAATAAGGGTCGTGAACTTAGTGGCCATGGCATCGTGCCAAGCAGTGTCCTTTAGAGCTTGAGACACGCAAGTAGGTTTGATAAGCCCACAGTTTGGGTGCTTAGTGACCACATTGATCCTCTTGGGTTTGAAAATTTGATTCATGGAATGAGTCCCACATAGAATGCGTTCCGAAGATAGGGATGGGGCCTATGGAGCAGAATCCAATCCAGGAGAGGTGGCTAGCACCAACAGGGAGGACGATGCCATGAACATGGGAGGATTCACATATTGTGAAGTAATTACCAAAATTGGTGGTACGACTGGGGGATCACTGGCAGCGGATCAGATAATGGTAGATGGAGGTTATGTAGCAACTGGAGGGGTCTTGGCACAATATGGGAAGACGTTGACAAAGAACACTAAAGGAAGATTCCCCATGGAAGACTGGTGACGGGAGCAGATTCATCAAATAAAATGTAGCCGCAAACGCAGCATCCCAAAATGTGATACCCGGGAATTATTGGTGTAAATACCGGTGTGGTAATGATCCTTTATGGATTTTAATTGTGGCAATTATGGATTAATTGCGGTATTGGGACTCTCGAGGATTTTAAATCCGGTATTTGGGGTCGTTGGATCCAAAGTTTGAGATTGTATTCTCATTGTGGTGATAAACCTTGGAATTGGGTTTTTGGTGGGATCTGGGGTCTGGGGCGCTTTGTGTTGGGGTAGGTAGTGGAAACTGAGATTGAGAGGTAACAATTGAACACAGATGATTTTTAATGAGTCATGATGTATTTGTGAAGGACTCGGGATGTTTGAGCCTTGGTATTATATAAACCAAGTGGACTCGGTGTTCAGTCATTGCACGGACGCTCTCCTCTCTCTCTCCTCTCACTCGCGCTCCCTTCTTCCCCAAACCTTTCCCTTCTCTTCTTTGGAGCAAAATCGATGGAGGCTCGACTTGGGAGCCGGATTTCTTGAAGATAACTTGGTAATCTCCTTCCCCTCGCATTTATCTTCGATTTGATTGTAGTATTGTGGTATTTGGTTTTGGTTTGGAGTTGGGGGCAATTTTTAGATTTTTGGAAAATCTTGGATTCTTGTTATTCTTGATTTAAAATGTGTTTTAACCCTTATTGGATGTCCAATGGTGTTTTATTTGTTGTTGGTTTGAGTTG
The DNA here is from genome assembly GCA_907163345.1 of Haberlea rhodopensis. NCBI lineage: Eukaryota > Viridiplantae > Streptophyta > Magnoliopsida > Lamiales > Gesneriaceae > Haberlea > Haberlea rhodopensis. The sequence continues at coordinate 98,983 of CAJQUN010000999.1, forward strand.
GAAGGAGTTGGGTATGGTTTGTTGAGGTTTTTAAGCTTTTAAAAATGGTGGCTTTCGGGTTTGTGCAGCGACCGATCGATCGGTATCATCTTACCTATCGATCGGTGCAAGTGCGTAGCGTTGGGTTAATTTCAGACATTTTACCGATCGATCTGTGGCTTCTAGTGACCGATCGGTAGAGTCTACCGATCGATCAGTGCAATGCCGTAGCCAAAATGTATTTTTTGGGTTTTTACCGATCGATCGGTAGGTTGACCGACCGATCGGTAGATCAGAGATTTTGGAAATTATTTTGTGTCGTGGTTTCGACGTATGCTTCGCCCGGAGTCTTTTAAAATGTTTAATCGTCATGAATTGATGATATAATTGGGGATTGTGAACGTGCTTGGGCACGTGGTTGCATGCTCATTAATAATTGTGAGTTATTTTTGTGTTAGCAAATGATTCATCGGGTCATGGGACTAAGGCAAGGTTTGATTCGGATTACGGAATTCTAAGGTATGTATAACGTACGAGCATAGCCTTTTATATTATTGCAACTGTGAAAAGCATGATGTACTGTTAACGCAATAAATTGGCAAGTAATACAATTTAAATGGTGCCGCTATGGAGCGAGCAACGGTTGAGATGTTATCGCTATGGAGCGAACATCGGTTATGATGCCGCCACTATTGGGAGTGCGAGGTAACAAAAATGTGGGATTAGTGGTTAGATATATGGAATATCTGTAATCATTGTTTAATGATTGGATTTTATTAATTATGGAATTTGGCAATTAGTGAACGCATTTAGTTAATCAATGAAATGATTAACTGGTTTCTGGGAATTTGATGGTTTCAGTTATTTTGAGAACAGGAACAGTACAGGGGGATCCGAATGAGGATGACATTATTCAGGGAGTGTCTTTAAATTCACCGCTTTATATTCTGTAAATTATGTAATGTGATATTGTGATTATTGGACTTGTGGTATTGGTATGCTCACCCCGTTTGAGGTCTGTCTCTGTTGGGGCAGGTGGAACAGGTACAGCGGTAGCTCCAGAGTTGAGATCGAGCTATGGATTGGAGGTACTTCCAGGATCGAGGTACCGATGCCGGTATTGAGTAGGGAATTTTAGACATTAGATACACATATTCATTTGATGCTCGCATGTGAGCACTTCTATATGTGTATATGATTTGTATAAAGGGCATGTACCTTTCTCTTTTCATTTATGGGTTGCATGCAATTATTTAATGAATTGCTAAATGAATTGGGAACATGTTAGTGTATTATAAGATGCATACTTAAGGGTTGAGTTGTATGGGGGATTTGAACACTATATGGAATAATGTAAGGAATTTTATTGTTGGTATATTATGTTATGATAGCATGTGGTTTTCTCCTTATTACATGATTGTAAGCACTAAATGCATGGGTTAATACACTAATAGCGGGTTAAGGGCATGGGGGTCCTTACATTAGTGGTATCAGAGCAGTGGTTTGCTCTTTGGGGCCCTTGAGGGCCTAGGAACATGTTGATGGAAACGGGTAGCACATACTTATGCATGCTGGTAGTTAGTGTTGTGTGACACAACTATTTTGCTTATGTGCGTTTATGATATGGGATTGTAAATGGAATGTGTTATTGCTAACCATGGTGGTTGCATGAATCGTATGGGATAACATTAATGGTAATGTTTGGCACTTGCTGTAATAAGTGCTGAGGAATCTGATTTTGTTGGAAAATCAGGGAATGGGTAACTGGGTATGCTGTCTTAGAACAGGAAATGGTGGATAATGGAACAGACAATGGCACAATCTGGTATGGTTACCCAATGATTATGGATGCAGGTATGTGCAGTTTACACATGAGAAATTGTGCTTCGCAAAGGTATTGCAATTTTGGTACTACTACAGGTATATCGACTAGCGATGTATCAGGATATTTACCGCTGTCATATCGTAGCGAGGGTCGTTGATATGTCAGAGCGAGAGATATCATTGAGCCGCTGATATAACGTGGTAGAATTTGTGAACTGTGGTAATAACTGTGCATATTGATATCTTTGTATTGATACAGGTATGATGTGCTATCAAGAAGAATACTTGCCGCTTTCATGACGAAGCGATGATAGAATACTTGCCGCTAACATATCATAGTGATGAAGAATATTTGCCGCAAATATGTAGAAGTGCACACCGCTGTCATATTATCGCGAGGGATATTATGCCGCTAATATGTCGAAGCGAGGGGTATTGATGCTGCGGTCATGTCAAAGCGAGGGGTATTATATGATAGAATACTTGCCGCTGTCATATTATAGCGATGAAGAATATTTGCCGTAAATATATAGAAGCGCATGCCGCTTTCATATTATCGCGAGGGATATTATGCCGCTATATGCCGAAGTGAGGGGTATTAATGCCGCTGTCATACCATAGCGATGAAGAATATTTGCAGCTTATAGCGAGGGATATTATGCCGCTAATATATCGAAGCGATGAGCATTCCGCTGTCATATTATAGCGATGAAGAATATTTGCCGCTTAAGCGAGGGATATATGTCGAAGCGAGGTAGCGATGAAGGATATTTGCCGCTATATAGCGAGGGATATCATACTGCTAGTCTTATGGCGATGGTTCATGCCGCCGGGTATATATAGTGATGGTTCATTCCGCTAGTCTTATGGCGATGGTTCATGCCGCCGGGTATATACGATGGTTCATTCCGTTAGTCTTATGGCGATGGTTCATGCCGCCGGGTATATATAGCGATGGTTCATTCCGCTAGTCTTATGGTGATGGTTCATGCCGCCGCGTATAGATAGCGATGGTTCATTCCGCTAGTTCTATGGCGATGGTTCATGCCGCCTGGTATATATAGCGATGGTTCATTCCGCTAGTTCAACGGCGATGGTTCATGCCACCGGGTATATATAGCGAAGGTTCATTCCGCTAGTTCTATGGCGATGGTTCATGCCGCCTGATATATATATAGCGATGGTTCATCCCGCTAATTCTATGGCGATGGTTCATGCCGCCGGATATCTATAGCGATGATTTATGCCGCTGACTCTATAGCGATGGTCTATTCCCGCTGATTCTATAGTGATGGTCTATTCCACTGATTCTATAGCGAGGGTTCATTCCGCAGATTCTATATAGCGATGTTTCATTCCGCTGATTCTATATAGCGAGGGCTCATGTCGCTGATTTTATAGCAATGGGTGATGATTGCGTACCGCTATTGGGCGAGGAATACATGTATGCCGCTATCTTATTAGCGATGAGTTATGGTATATTGTTATTTTGTTAGCATTATTATGGATGTCATGTATTGATATGTACCGTCACGGGATGATGATGCTATTGTGAATGTCATGTGTTGATATGTACCATCACTGGATGACGATGACATAGAGGATGTTCTATGTGGACATATGTCGTCGTTACGATGAAAAATACATGTATATGTATTTATTCATATGGTTTGAGTGCCGATGGTGGGCACAAGGTGGTGTCTGCGTCATCGGTTGACGAGACCATTATGCCGAGCAGGTTTGCTCGATGATTAAATGTATGCGCCGTACAAGAAGTTGTACATTTGGGTATACTCGTTGGGATGGCTATGGCCAAGTGACTGGTGATAGAAGTAGTTATTGAGGAAACTACTTGCATATACCGATGTGACGTATGGTAGACATGGTCACACCCACATATGAAGGTGTGGAATAAGTCCTAATGGATTAGGATTGCATTGTGGTTAGGCAAGGACACCAGAATGTTCGTTGTGCTTTGGTATTAGAGAAATACTGGGTGATGACCCACTACTCTAATTGATGGTATGGTATAGTATACCGGGGTGGAACATATGATACGTTGGTAGGTATGGTATAAACCTAAGGAGGCAGCGATCTGCTAGCCAGGTATTGTTGCAGTGTTATATTATACTGCTCATTGAAACCAAGTTTGGTGAATCGTATGATGATGCGATGAGGGTTTACAGTGGACTCTTATAGTCACTATGTGGCATGAGGATTAAGGTAGGGAATACCTCACGAGAATGTTTATACGTTAAATGTTTTGAGGGACTTGTACATGGACAACTCAGTTTTGTTGGGAGTACCAACGTGGGTGTCAACAAGTCGTGGTTAGCTCTGGTTGAGAATCTTTGCACATGGAATGCAATGGGGGACACGATCGGAATTGTGGGATATAGTTAGTGGGGCTACACTACTATATTGATTGTATCTCTTGGAGAGATTTGGAACACACTATCATGGAGACAGCTGGTGTTGATCAAGGGTTGATTGTGAATCGGCCATGGTAAGCATTACTGGTATGGGACTGAGTAATGGCTTTCTATTTTTTCGGTGAGACGTACTGTGGGGTCTTCCCACCTTAACAGTGATTTATAGACAAAGAAGGACTAATCATGCATTAATAACATTCTAAGGTTCTGGTTGTTACATGAGCTATCAGAATTACAGGCCAAAATAAAGGACTTCAAAAATAAATTCATTACACTTCCAAAAGAATATTCATGTTTAGATTTATACTACTCCTAGAGTAGATACTAATCAAGACTTGATTCCTATACATTCCTGTGTTCTTCGTAGCTCACTGCCTCAACCCGACCCCTTAGTCCTTTAGTCCAAAAGCGTACCTACAGGGACAACACATCATAAGCATATACAATATCATTCAACATCATAAAACATCATAGTAAATGAATGAAACATTGGTTAAGTAAATATGCTGGTTATTCATTAACTTCTTATCGTTGTCCCTGATTCATAATCATGCATATGGGCATCTTACCCTGTGGCATCTTACCACATTATAAACATTGCATGGCCTCTTACCATGTGGGGCATCTTACCCCGTGGCATCTTACCACAAATAGTATCGCATGGCCTCTTACCATGTGGGGCATCTTACCTCGTGGCATCTTACCACAAATAGACATCGCATGGCTTCTTACCATGTGGGGCATCTTACCCCGTGGCATCTTACCACGTATAACATCGTAGACATCTTATAAACACGTAAACATCTTATAAACATCATACACAACTTATAAGCATCATCGTTTCATCATGTATACTCATGCAAAGTGTGAAGATGTGTTTTACCGTCCGATGCCCGTACGCCTCTTACGTACCTTTTCAAAAAGAGGAGGAGTCAACAGACTTTATCTCCTTGATGGTGCCGGTACCTGATGGCTCTACAAGACCACACAATACCATATTAGATGCCTCAATACCATCTCACATCATAAACTTAACAAAATAAAACATCATTTTATTTTTCAACATTCTGCCTCTCTCGATCGATCGGCCCCGAGGTCTCGATCGATTATGAAACTGTGCACAACAGTGCTCAACCATTCTGCCTCAATCGATCGATCGAAACATCTTACCGATCGATCGAGGAGCTTCACCAATCGATCGAGAAATCCATCGATCGATCGGCACCTGAAATTCAAAACATGCTTTAAACATTCTGTCTCGATCGATCGATCGGGACCAAATCTCGATCGATCGAGAGTTCTGAAAAAATCGGGACTTCCCCAGATTTTTGAGCACCTCTTTTCATACCATCATTTCTACTTCATAAGACATAAAACATGCTTGAACAAAAATGTTACAAGCTTCACAAAACTACCATGCATTTGTTCAAATTAAAGGTTTAACAAATCCTAAACTAACATGCATCATAACATCATCATAATCTTTATCCTCAACCAACCTATACAGAAAACAGAGTATCTCCTTCCTTGCCCAGGTTTTCGAGCACATAGATTCATAACTAGAAATCTATCACATAAAACATGTAACATGCTCAAACAAACATGCTAGTAGTTACACAAAACTACCATGTAAGTATTCATACCAAGGTTTCACCCAAACCTACACTTAGCATGCGTTAAAAACAACCCACCAAACCCAAGCTCAAACACAAACCCAGAAAACAGGGTAACCACTTACCCCTCTCTTTGCTCCTCTTTTTGTAAGGTTTTTGAACACCTTCTCACCAGCCTTCTCCTCGCCTAATTGCAGCTTGTCTGGACAAAAATGAAGGGGGAAGAGAAGGAGGAGGATTGATTGGGAGGTGGAGTAAGAAAGGGAGAAGGAGGCATGGGTTGTGCAAGTGGAGGGAATGGGTTGGCCTAGTGGGGGTGAGGTGGCCGAGTAAGGGGTGGTGAGGGTTGGGGTGGTCATGTGGTGTTTAATTGTGTCCCGGTATTTAGTACGATGTATTAAAATATCCTCACTCGATATTTAACAACTTTATTTAATTAATACATCCTCTAAAACACCCAACATGCCCCCCTAAATCATATCATCACATCATAAGTATTATCCCCCAAATTAAATACACCACAACCCTTAAACACATCATAATTCATCATCGTAGTACATAATCATATCACATTTCGGGGGTATTACATTACTCCCCTACTTATAAGATTTTGTCCTCGAAATCCACATGCATCATCATAATGGAACTAATCATTAAAAACATACCAGAGAATAGTTCCGGATAGTGCTGCACCATATGCCGTTCCGTCTCCCATGTAGCCTCCTCGACACCCCGACGATCCCACTGAACTTTGACCATCGGTATAACTTTACTTCGTAGTCTGCGATCCTCTCGATCCAGAATTCTGATTGGTCGTTCTACGTAGGACACATCTGAGTCTAACTGAACTTCTGAAGGCTGTAAGACATGAGACGGGTCTGGCTCATACTTCCGTAACATGGAGACATGGAAAACATCATGTATGCCAGACAAGGATGGCGGTAAAGCCAAGCGATATGCCAAAGTACCGACACGCTGTAAAACTTCATATGGCCCAACATACCTCGGAGATAACTTCCCCCGCATCCCAAAACGAACCACACCCCTGAAGGGCGAGATCTTTAAGAAGACCCTGTCTCCTAACTGGAATTCCAGCGGTCGTCGCTGCTTATTTGCATAGGCTGTCTGCCTATCCTGGGCCGCTTTCATCTTTTGGCATATCAATTTTATCTTACTTTCCATATCCCTGATCAGATCTGGTCCTCCGACCGCTTTGCTAGTCAAATTCTCCCAATACAGCGGTGATCTACATCGTCGTCCATACAGAGCTTCAAAAAGAGCCATTTGAATGCTCGCCTGATAACTGTTATTATAGGAGAACTCCACCAGCGGCACTGAATCCTGCCACGGAGTATCAAACTCCAAAATACATGCCCTCAACATGTCCTCGAGCGTCTGAATGGTACGCTCCGTCTGGCCGTCTGTCTGAGGGTGATAGGCCGTACTCAGTCTCACCTCTGTGCCCAAAGCTGTCTGGAGACCCTCCCAGAAATGTGAAGTGAACCTCGGGTCTCTGTCAGACACTATCGAGACTGGAATACCATGCAATCTCACAACATCCCGTATATACATCTGGGCCATCTTCAAGTATGTATAAGACATACTGTAAGGGATGAAATGAGCCGTCTTCGTCAGCCTATCCACGATCACCCAGATCGCGTCAAATCCTGAGGCCGTCCTCGGCAAGTGGGTCACGAAGTCTATAGATATATGCTCCCACTTCCATTCAGGCACCTCTAAGCTCTTCAGCTCACCACCAGGCCTCTGCCTCTCTGCCTTTACTTGTTGGCAGATCAAACATCTTTTCACAAACGTGATCACCTCATGCTTCATGCGTCTCCACCAGAATTGATCGCATAGATCTTTGTACATCTTCTTTCCCCTGGGTGGATACTGAAACGACTACTGTGAGCCCGCTCCAAAATTCCTCTACGCAGTCCTGGTGCATCTGGGACTACCCATCGGTTGTCCAGTCTCAAAGAATCATCCTCAGCCACTCTAAACTTGGATGGCTGACCCTGAAGTACTAATGATGCCCATCTCTGAACCTCACTATCCGACTTCTGGGCCTTCCTGATCGCCTCAAATACATCTGGCTCCGCCAATGAGGTCGACACTCGCACAGGCGACGTGTCTACATCGAAATCATAGCCCAGATGGCAATAAGAAGTCATTAAGGCCGACAAACACATAACATCCTCTACAGTACTCATCACCTTCCGACTTAAGGCGTCTGCTATTAAGTTTGCTTTACCTGGATGGTACTCAATTTCACAATCATAGTCTTTGAGCAAATCCATCCACCTTCTTTGCCTCATATTCAACTCTGCCTGAGTGAATAAGAACTTCAGGCTCTTATGGTCCGTATATATAGTGAAAGACGTGCCATATAAGTAATGCCTCCAGATCTTCAAGGCAAAAATGATGGCCGCCAATTCCAAATCGTGCACTGGGTACCTTGCCTCGTGTGGCTTTAGCTGCCTCGATGCATAAGCCACCACGTGCTTATCTTGCATCAACACACAGCCCAAACCCTGTAGTGACGCATCCGTATACAAGGCAAACCTCTTATTCTCAGACGGAATCACCAATACCGGCGCTGTAGTCAAGCGACGCTTCAGTTCTTGAAAACTTTCCTCACAAGCCCCAGACCAAAAGAAGGGGACTCCTTTCTGAGTCAGCTGTGTCAGGGGTTTGGCAATCTTCGAGAAACCTTCGATGAAACGTCGGTAATAACCTGCCAAACCGAGGAAACTCCGTATCTCCGGTACAGAAGTGGGTGCGGTGCAGCCCACTCTAACACAGCTTCAATCTTCCTGGGATCCACAGATATCCCATGGTTAGATATGACATGGCCCAAGAATACCACGCTGTCCAACCAGAACTCGCACTTACTAAGCTTTGCATATAGCTGATGATCCCTAAGGATCTGAAGTACTATCCTCAAGTGCCTTACATGCTCTTCTTCAGTCCGAGAGTAAATAAGTATGTCGTCAATGAAGACTATGACAAACTGATCCAAATATGGCTGAAACACTCTATTCATCAAACTCATGAAGACAGCTGGGGCATTCGTCACCCCAAAAGGCATGACCAGGAATTCATAATGCCCATATCTAGTCCTGAATGCCGTCTTCTGAACATCGTCTTCTCTCACTCGAATCTGATGGTACCCCGACCTCAGATCGATCTTACTATAAAGCCTCGTACCCTGCAACTGATCGAACAAGTCATCGATCCTCGGAAGTGGATACTTGTTCTTTACTGTAGCTTTGTTCAGTTGTCTATAGTCAATGCATAGACACATCGATCCATCTTTAGGTTTACTTTCTTCTGACAGGACTTAGTGGATGCGGCAAGCGGAGGAGCATTTATAGATAAAACAGCGGAGGAAGCTAGAAGGTTGATAGCTAACATGGCGGCCAACTCCCAACAATTCGGATATGTGTGCCATGGACAACCGCAAAGAAAAGAGGTAAACGTATCAAACTTAGAACAACAACTGATAGACCTCACTTTTCTTGTGCGTGGTATGGCAGGTGGAAATGTAGGAAAGACAAAGCCGTGTGGAATCTGTTTGGCTGCGAACCATTCCACAGACGCATGCCCCTCACTACAAGAGACAACCACGGAGAACGTGAATGCTGCAGGAGGATTCCCAGCCCCCCCACAAAGAAGTTATGACCATCCACCAAACAACTACAATCAAGGGTGGAGAGATCATCCGAACCAAAGCTATGGTAACCAACAGATGAACCAACCTCCACCCTATAGACCGCCATATCAGAGACCTCCACCACCGCCAGTGCACCCTCCTTCTGACAGGTTAGAACATAGCATTAACATTATTGCTGAAAATAGCTTACAATTTCAACAGGAGACGAGGGCAAGCATCCAGAGCTTGACGACGCAGATGGGACAATTGGCAACTTCAATCAACAAGATCGAAGTAAGGATTTCAAATGGACTGCCGTCACAACCAGAGATGAACCCCCGGGAAAATGTGAGTGCTATCACAGTGAATGTGAATGAAGATGCAGCTGAAGAGAAGGTGGTACTGACGCCACCCCCAGAAAGAAGAGATGACAGAGACAGATGTTGAAGAGCCAATGCCAGGGGAGGAACCACGAGGTAAGTACCCCAAACTTTCTGAATATAGAGAACCACCCCCTTTCCCCCAAGCATTGAAGGACAATAGGAAAGGTGCCGGACTCAAAGGCCTCTACGAGATGAGTCCACGCTGCAAAGAGCAAGCCCCATTGCATGAAACTATGAAAGAGGATCAAAGCAAGGAACACAAGGGGCAGCCCAAGGTCGAGCTCAATGACAATGTTTCGGTGGATAACCAAAGAAGCATCCCCATTAAATGCAAGGATCCAGGTATGTTCTTCATCCCATGTGAGATTAGGTCTATAAGGATTGAGAAGGCTATGCTCGATTTAGGATCATCCATAAATGTCATGCCTTACTCAATGTACTCTCAACTGAAAATGAGACCTCTAAAAAGAAATAGCGCAGTTATTCACTTAGCTGATAAATCCACGGTCATACCTAAGGGGATAATTGAGGACGTAGTTGTGCATGTAAAGAACTTGGTCTTCACAGCCGATTTCTATGTCTTAGACATGAGAAATGGTGATCCTTCTAGTCTAATTATTTTAGGAAGACCATTCTTGAAATCATCAAACTCAGTAATCAATATGAATAGCGGTTTGATAACCATGGAGTCTAATGGTGAAATTGAAAAAATTCAACATGTATGAACCCATTAAACCTCTTGAGCATTCTAGTTACGCTATTGATGTACATGACGACTATGATTCTGATTTTGATAATGATGAGTTGTGGGAGATGGAAAAGGCTACTGATGGCCTTAACGATAAGAAAGGGTCGTACCAATGGAAAGAAGCATCCTCCGGATAAACCATGTCAAGCAAGTGGTGAAAGAGTAAGGACTGGGCATAACCACTCAAAGACCAACAAACCGAAATATCGAGGAGTGAAAAAGATATTGAGGTGGTTAAGAAAGGATCGAGCGACATCACATCAACCACCTTGATAGAGGACTAGCGTCGGGCCACCGACGTTAGACAGAGGCGCTGCATGGGAGGCAACCCAAGGGGAGTTAGTTTCCCCTTTTATTTTTATTGCTTTTTAGTTGAACTTTTCTTTTCTCTTGTCTTTTTGCCTTACATTGGGGACAATGTAAGATTTAAGTATGGGGGAGGGATTAGTAGCGTGTTATTGTTTTTCCTATTTCAAAAATTCAAAAAAATCGAAAAATTTGAAAATTTTGAGCTCATAGTTAGTAATGAACACATGCTTAGAATCACTAGCCCATGATGAAACCTAATTGATATCATGCATGCTTTTGAACATAGGTGAATTGTTAACCTTGGAACACTTTGAACTCTAATGCAAAGTGTACTTTAACATAGTAGTTGAATATTTTGAGCACATTATTGTCATGACTTGTGAAGTGTGCATAACTTAGTGAAGATTGTGTAAACTTTGTGATAGTCTTAAGAAGTCTCTAATACATTCTAGAACTTAACTACATGCTCTTTGAGGCGTATGTCTAGACTACTTGCAAACATGAAAGTGATATAGGCAATCTTTGATGCGTTTGAGCCTTTCAAGCCTACCATGTAAACAAAATCATTCTCTAGTACCTATTTTGAGCCTTAAATGTAAAAGAATGGTAGTATGCTAAGCATACTAAAGATCCCCATTCAACATTTCTTGACTAGCTTATCATCCCACCCTTTAAGCCTAAATGTGATTTTGATCCATACCTTTTAAGGGAGTATGATGTATTTCATTCAAATGCACTTGGGAATCATTGAAGTATATTTGTGAGCTTAATTGTCAAAAGAATGGAATGCATGAAAGAAAAAGGGATGCCTTGAAAAAATAGATAAAAATATGACTCCAATGGGAGCCAAGGCACAAAGAAGCAAAGTGTTGAAATAAACCTTGTGAAAAAGAACAAAGTTGAAAAATTCATACAAGAATAGAAGCTTTTAGTGTGCATTTCATCATACTCTCTTGTTTGAATATCCTTACCCTTTCTTTCATAAGCCAATACCTAGGCCAAGCTACAAGCTAATAAAGACCTACTTGATTTGTGTTTGCAAAGTAGCTAAGATAGTGGAGAAGAGTGTGCAAGTGAGCTTATACTTGTGTTAGTGTATGACTTGAACTATTATGGCTTTGCATATTTTGGATCTATAATTTGTACACAACACTTGTTTATGACCACACACACACGTTCACTACTTCGTTGGGTACGAAATGTTTAGGGATTGAACTTGTTCCACTGTTAACTTTTCACCGCCGTTCATTATTATGCATGTTAAAATTGTTGAGGCATTAAAGTGAGGACAAGTTGCTTTGTTATGAACTTATGAGCCAACCAAAAATATTGTAGTTTTGTTTGTTTACGCGAGGTCGAGTAAAGAGTAAGTATGGGGGAGTTTGATGTGACTAGAAATAAACACATCTTTAGTGCTTAATTGTCTACGATTTGGTAGGTTTTGATGGATAAATTGATACGTATGCTACCTAATCGTATATTTGTGTAATTATAGGTACAATCGAAGAAAACGAGCTAAAAATGATGTGTAAAGACCAAGAAGAGACATGGACATGACAAGGACTCAAAGTTGATCAAGAAAAGGGCAAAAATGTAATTTTGAAGGAGGAGATCGATTGCCACGAAGAGGAATCGATCGCCTATGGACAGAAACATTTGCATCAAATTTGAAGAGCCAGCGATCGATCGCGAAGAAGGGGCGATCGATCGCCAAAGTCTACTGGAGCTCGGCGATCGATCGCCACTTTATAGCGATCGATCGCCTCAAGGGTTTTTCCGAAAAAAATAATGCAGCGATCGATCGCCACATTCAAGGCGATCGATCGCCGAGGAGTCCGGAAATAAGGAAATTAGGTCTTTTACCATGTTTAAAAGGTTGTAACCTATTTTATCAGCCACCAACCCCCATAACTCGAAATTATTCAGTTCTTAGGCATAATATTCCATACTTTAGAATAATTAGAGATTTTTAGATTAAATTTCTTTCAAGTTTTCTTCAAGAACAACGAAGAACGGAACCGGAATCGACAAGCCGGAATCGTGATTTATATTAGTAATTTCTTTTCCTTTATTTATTTAATGTTTTCCATTGAATTTTTATTGATTTTAGATTTAATTATGCTAGGCTAAAACCCTTTGATTCTTGGTTGAAGGGATACCTACTTTTGGATTTAAATCTTTTATAAGAATTTGGTTTGATTGTTGAATTAGATTTCGATTTCAATTTGTTTCTCAAATTTCGAATTCCATGATTGTTGTGTTTGTGTATTAGACCGATCACCTAATATTCAATTGCATAATCGATAGTTTGTTAAGAAACAACTAAGATCAATAATTAACCGGCTGTAGGTGTTATTGAATTCTTAGGAGAAACGGTTGAGTAATCAATTTTAACGGCTGTAGTTTTCATTGATTAGATTTATCGAACTCATTAGTTTTGAAACTATCATTGATTTAATCATTAACGGCTGTAGTAGTGATTAGAGATTTGGTAAGGGTTGAATTGAATGCTGTTTTCTCTTTGACTACGAATAAGATGAGTAGGAATTGAATTTCCAATCGATAGATAATTGAAAGAATTCGAATGTTTTGATTTGATGACTAAAAGATAATTTTCCAAAAGTATGGTTACCTGGAAACCAAGAATCGCTTCGCTCTCATAAGTTTAAATCATCTTAGTTAATCTCGTTAATTAATTTAATTATAGAATTTGCTTAGTAGTAATCATTCATCCTAAAACCCCCTTGTTACTATTCGTTTTTGGCACGAAATAAATATACCTTCCCTGTGGGATCGATCCCTACTTCCGCTACTACATATTTTTGTTATTAACTGAAGAAGGGTTAATTTGGGCGTACACGATAAGCGCTACCAGGAAAGAATCGCAAAATATATATGATATATTAATTATGTATAAGATACGTATGTGTGCGCGCGACTGACTCTATCAAGGCGGGCGAACATAGCTCGATAGTCGGGCGAACGTAGCAAGCAAGGCAAGCGATCATAGCTCGAAAGTTGGGCTGACGAAGATCGTAAGGCGGGCGAACCCGCCAAGGCCAGGAGGGCGACCGCCCATGGCTGGGCGGGGGACCGCCCATGTCCAGGCGGGGGACCGACTTGGCTGGGCGGGCGACGGCCATGCTGGGCGGGCAACCAACCATGGCTAGGCGGTGTCCGACCCGAGCGTGCAATATTTTTTTTTCTTTTCAAAATTTTATTACAGTTTATGGACATAGAATTAAATTTTAAAATGTTTAGAATTTAATTCATCAATTGTTATGATGTCCTAGTATGTTTTATGTGTTGTTTGAGCATGGTGCATGGTTATAGCCCTATGACCTATTAGATAGGAATTTTGTGAATGATTGTAATTTTATATACGGCCTGCGATTTTATATACGGCCTGCGAGTCGTGCCTTCTCTATTTTTCTGAATGTATTCCCCCCCCCCCCCTATGCTCCCCCTCGAATGTAACTCGATGACTTCTCTATATTATGTAATTGTTATATAGTATAGTTAGAGTTTTATTGATGGAGATCAATGAAGATGGACCATGGTGCGAGACGAGGAGGCCATTCACAAAAGGACCAAAGAGGTGCTTGGAGAAGTTACCCTTAGGTTGACCTTTTAGATTTTCTCATTGGCTTGAGAAAATCATTAGTTGGGGCTATAACCATGTCACGTTTATTTTATGTTCATGTATGTGATGCATGTTTATCGTTTTTATTTAATATTGATGATTGATATACATATATGTAGATATGTATATATGTATATATGTATATGTACCAGAAATGTTTTCAATATTAATAAAATCATGAGATCTTTAAATCCCTCTAATTATATTAAGTCAATCAAGATGTCTTCCAATTAAAGGTACTCGTCAAGACTTCGATTGAACATGTGTGGGTTTGCCAAAGCAAAGTACCGTGACAATCTTAGTAAGGCTCGATAGGATAAAAGTGATATCCGTGATATTTTAAATTGGGTTCGACTTAACTAGCGTTATCTCAATAGGATTGGGAACCTAGAGGCATGGGGTTGGGTAATAGTTCACTAAGATGAATTAGAACAAAGTGTTGTTCGCCAACCATCCAAGAGTTACATGTGATGTAATTGACAAGTGTTGTCTACTAAATAACCGAGTCTTGGGTGATTAGTCAAAGCTAACTCAAGGTTAGGTGAATATGGATCTTGGCCCACTAATAGTTTTTGAGGGTTGATGTTTTTAACTAAATAGTGGGAGTATCATTTAATATAAGACCTTATTAAATGATTAAAATCATAAACTTATTTTGCATATTTAAATTGTAGATATACATGGCATCAAACAATGTTACTAGCACACTATCATTGCAATCGGTCCTTGAGAATGACAAATTAAATGGGACAAATTTCTTAGACTAGTATAGGAATCTGAGGATTGTCCTCAAACAAGAGAAAAAGCAAAATGTCCTTGAGGAACCCATATCTGCTGAGGAACCTCCCGGTACGGCTGCGAGGGTCTATAAGGATGCTTACAAGAACATCAAAATGACGCACTTGATGTTTGTTGTTTAATGCTTGCAACCATGAACTCTGAGCTTCAGAAGCAACATGAGGAAATGAATGCGTTCAATATGATTGAACATCTAAAGCAACTTTACCAACAACAAGCTAGACAAGAGAGTTATGACGTCTCTAAAGCGTTATTTCACTGCAGAATGGTAGAAGGAATCCTTGTTGGAACTCATGTACTCAAAATGATTGGATACATAGAGAATCTTGAGAAACTTGGTTTTCCGTTGGACCAAGAGTTGGCCACTGACGTGATCTTGCAATCGTTGCTTGATAGCTATAGTAAATTTGTTCTGAACTACAATATGATTGAAATTGAGAAGACTCTACCACAGTTGCTTGGTATGTTGAGAACTTACGAAGTAAACTCAAAGAAGTCTAAGCCCACAAATGTTCTTATTGTGAATAAGGGCAAGGGAAAGGCTAAAGCAAAAGGCATTAAAAGGAACAAGAAAGTCTTTGTCAAACCTAAGCCTCATGCTACTGCACTTAAGCCTAAGGGAGGAGTGGCTAAGGAAGGGAATTGCTTCCATTGCGGTGAGACCGGACATTGGAAGAGAAATTGCAAGTTATACCTGGAAGATCTTAAGAAGACGAAGGGAAATGTGACTTCTACCTCAGGTATTTTTGTTATAGAAGTCAATGTATCTACTTCTTCATCATGGGTATTAGATACTGGATGTGGTTCTCACATTTGTGTTAATGTGTAGGATCTCAAAAGGAGTAGAGTGTTGGCTAAAGGCGAAGTTGACCTCCGAGTGAGAAATGGAGCAAGAGTTGTTGCATTACTATAGGAGATTATTCATTAACTTTGCCTTCTAGCTTGATTTTAGATTTACAAGATTGTTACTTTGTGCCGTCGATTACTAGAACATAATTTCAATTTCTTGTTTGGACAAGATTGGTTTTCATTTATTATAAAGGACAAATGTTGCTCCATTTATTTGAATGAGATGTTTTATGCTAGTGCCAATTGATTAATGGCCTTTATGTTTTAAATCTTGATATGCTTGTCTATAACATAAATACTAAAAGGATTAAGAATAATGATTCTAATCCAACTTATCTCTGGCATTGTCGCTTGGGCCATATAAATGAGAATCGCATATCAAAACTTCATAAGGATGGAGCTTTAGATTCATTTGATTTTGAATCATATGAAACATATGAATCTTGTTTAATGGGCAAGATGACTAAAGCCCCTTTCAAGGGACATTATTGAGTCTCATACATAGTGATGTATGTGGCCCAATAAGCACACAAGCTAGAGGGGGTTTTCAATACTTCGTTACATTTACTGATGACTTCAGTAGATATGGGTATGTGTACCTAATGAAACATAAACATGAAACCTTTGAAAAGTTCAGGGATTTCAAGAATGAAGTACAAAACCATCTTGGCAAAAGTATCAAAATCCTTCGATCAGATCGAGGAGGTGAATACTTAAACCAGCGATCCAAACACATACTTCAGCGTTTCATTTCATTCGAGAAATCGTTGAAAGAGTAGATGTGAAAACATGCAAAGTACCAACTGATGATAATGTATCTGACCCACTGACGAAACCTCTGTCACAGCAGAAGCATGATCGTCATACTAGATCTTTAGGCATTAAGTACCTGTTTGACTGGTCTTAGTGCAAGTGGGAGATTTGTTGGGTTATGCCCTAAGACAACTCATTAGATGATTGATTTTGGCATACAATGTAATATGATTTTATTACAGGCAATTCATTATTATATATTATTCAAATGTCTGTGTAATATGAATATATATATATATATATGTGTGTGTTAATGTCCTTAAAATAATATTGTATTATTCTTAAATATTGTCCCTAGTCAAGTATTATCATGAATTAAGATAATGATAATGCATTGAGACTAGTATGTATTGATTGATGAATTTATCATGGATATGAGATATCAAATCAACACATGGGTACATGTTAGAGAACAATGTACTGGACAGGCCCACCATGAGAATGCTACATGAATAGTTATATAAATGCATAATGTATGTAATCCTTACGACTTGAGATCACTAGAGATCCCAACATAAGGAGTCGTGTATATTGATATTGTCAAACGTTACCTGTAACATGGTAAACTATAAAGACAATCATTGGATACACCACGAATTATGTAGAGGGATGTTGGGTGATCAAGATATGATTTATCCCTCCTATATAACAGGAGAAGTGTTTGGGTCCTTGATCAAGTGAGACTAAAATGCATGGCCATGCTCGAATGAGTCGATATGTGATATCGAGCTTATTCGTTTATTCTAGTCTACTTGGGGATCAAGAAATAAAATATTGAACCACACGAGTATGATTATTCCATGACTCGTGTTTAATCTAAACACATAGAACAAAGTGATTATGTTACATGGTTAATATTATCACAGGCCATAGGTAATGTCGAGTCAATGATATTCTTGTAACTTGGGTAGCCTTGATGTGTTGCTAGCTACCGCTCATTGCTTGTGACATAAAATTAGATTTTATGTCACTACCAACGTTACAATATCCTAACGGGTCGCACAAAAGATTAAATCAATAAAGGGAGTTTAATTCATTGGATGAATTAAGTTTATTAGGAAGAGTCCTAAACATTAATTAAAGAGGGCCGATTATATATATAAAGGTATATATATTAAATATGCTGGATATACATAGACTGATATAATATTGATATGGGCCATAGGGTTTTTCGAAAACCCATTATAATAGCCGCCTAATATTATGTCTATATATATACATGCATATTAGGTTACGTACGAGGTTATTAGTGATTAAAGAAAAACCCTAGCAGACTATCAGTGAGGCGCGGTCGTCACTTTGTTTAGTGCGTTCATCCCTTTCACAGTTGATGATCAAGTCTAGCAACTTGTTCTTCAACATACCTTCATCGATTTAATCGTGTGGATACCATAGAGGCAAAACTAGAAAAGTTTTGTTCCTGACTCGAGAACGTGCTGCTTCGTGGATTCTGCTCAAACACGCGTCAAAGATATAACTCTCGACACCCGATATGAACACCCGTATAGGTCCTCGGTTGGGAATCCGAATTTTATTTTATTCCGCTGCGTATTTGCTGTTGGATTCCTTACATCATGAAGCCGGTGGGCTCACGTCCGAGGCTATCATGAGCTAGTTGGATTCCAAGCCCACTAAGAAAATATGATTTTCCGTTCATTTGTCATGAGGGTGATGAATTCAAAAAATTTAGCGTGGTTTTTTAATTAATTAATAAATAATCAAACGGTTTGCTTATATTTTTTTTTTTGTTCTCAATATTGTGATTGCCGTGAATTCGATTACATCAAATCTCAATAAAAACAAAATTAACAAGACCAAATTATTCTGATTGACTATTAATTTAAAAAAATAGTGTTTGCTTTTGAAAAATTTTTTATATCCTTGTTGGGAAGCCTCTTGTTGAATTGCCTTCCGGTTCGTCTGATGAAGAGATCACCTCACTCGAGAAGTGATTATATGATGGGTATTTTCTAACACCTACAAATTTTGTTTGGTGAACGGACGCGATGACTCAGACTCGTGATCTCAAAAGAGCTATTTTTATCTCACTTGCAAGATGGGTCTTCGGTCCATCAGCATGACGTAGGAAAAGTATCTCTTGTTGAGAAATTGGAAAATTTAAATGTCATAATACCTGTGGATTTGATCTTAGAATCAACATGTTGGAAACTCACGAGCCCTTGATTCAAAAGGAGAAGCGTGTTCTTATTGTTGAATATTATACCAATTGTGGGAAGGATCAAGGATAAAGAAGAAGAAGAAGGGAATGGTTCCCAACCTCAAAAGACGAAAATAGATAAAGTAGAACTAAGAAGGTGGAGTAGCTATTTTTCACTTCTGGTCACTGGCACAAAACTGCAAAGAATACCTAGACTATAAGCATTCTGTTCAGGGTGTACTTTATATTAATGTTAATGTTTCTATTAATCATACTTCTTGGGTATATGATACCAATTCTACAAAGAGTTGTAGATATTGAGAAGTAAGAAGCTTTGGGAAGATGGAATCTACCTAAGACTAAACATTGTAGCAAAAGTTGCTGCAAAGGTTGTTTGAGACATTTCTTTCATATAAAATATTGAAATAGTTTCCAACTGTTGTGAACAATTGTTTTTTTGTTCCATATTTAATGAAAATCATTGTTCCTATTTTGATAGAGAATAATATTCTTTTAAATTTGCGCATATGATTTGCAATATTTTTAAGAATGTGTAGAATTTCCCACATATCTTTAGCATGTGTAGGAGTTCCATTAAATTTGATTCATATGGACATACGTGGAACACTAAATGTTAGTGCAGCAGGATGTTGAGTTATCTTAAAGAGGATGTGATTCTCTCCCAATAACTCTATAAAGTTATATATTGTTGAATATAATTCATACCAATGCGGTGACCAACACTCCACTTATGATATGGACTGAAAAATAATCCAAATATAGATTTGAGATTGTTATGCTTATGTGAAGAAGCCAGTGGGAGATGAATTGGATAGTTGATCCATCTTATGCTATCTTGTGGAAATTTATATTATCAATTGGAGACAAAAGTATTTGTGTTCACGAGTGTCGTCTTTCTAGAGAAAATTTTTCTATTAGAAAAGAATTACGAGATAATATAACTTGAAGGGGTTCAAGAACCAAAAACTGCTGGAAACATGGAAGCAATGAAATTAATTGAGTCAATCATAACCTTTGAAATACACATCCAAGGAGATCTGAAAGTGTTTCAGGAACTCCAGATAGATTAAATTTACTCATAGAAAGTAGTCAATTTGATTTTGACCATGGATGTGATCCTATAAATTTCAAGGAGACGATGTTGAACATCGATTAGGGACATTGGCAGGATGCCATAAGATCTAAAATGGACTCCTTGTACTCTACTAAGGTATGGACCTTAGTAGAACCTCTTGAGGGAATTGTTCATGTTGGCTGCGAATGGATCTACAAGCGAAAGCTTGGAGTAGATGAGAAGGTAGCGACCTTCAAAGCTTAACAGATGGGAATAGGTTATTCTCATAGGCAAAGAGTTGTCTATGAGAAACTTTTCATCGGTTGATACTATAGTTTATTTGGATTTAATTAGTTATATTTGCATTTATGGATATGAGATATGACAGATGGATGTGAAGACAACATTTCTCAATGGTGACATTAATGTAGAAATACTGCCAGATGTGTTCACAACCACTGGGAGTAAGCAAAATATTTGCAAACTCCAGAGGTCCATTTATAGGCCTAGTAAGACGTCCCAAATTAGAACTTCCGTTTTGATAACATTATCAAAGTGTTTGGTTGTGTTAAAATTCGGAAGTGGCATGTGAAAACAAAAGGGTTAGTGGGAGCGCGGTTATATTTGTATTGCTTTAAGTCGATGATATTCTACTCATTGTGAATGATATTGGATTAAATCGAATAAAGCATGGTTATCTACTATTTTCTCCATAAAAGGTTTGAGAGAAGCATCTTATATGCTTGACATAAAGATCTATAGGGATGGATCTATGAGGATGCTTGAGCTCTCTCAATCTACGTACATAAACAATGTGCTAAAGCGTTTAGCATGGGATAGTCGAAAAGGGGTAACCTCCCAATATGCCACAGTGTTCATATCTCGTGGTCAATGTGCATTAAGATTTATGAGAAGAGGGAAAAGATGGCATCGTTACCTTATGTTTCAACTGTTAGTAGCATAATATATGCTATGGTTTATACTCGTTGTGACGAAAAGTATGTTCTTAGTGTAATTAGCAGACATAAGGCAGATCCCAGTGAAGGTCACTGAAAAACTGTGAAAATAATCCTAAAGTGACTATGAAGAACTCGGGATATGCTCATGGTCTTTGGATCTGAAAATGGAGAATTAAAACTTGAAGGTTGCGTTGACACTAGCTTTTCAGTTAATGTAGATGACTCCATATCGATATTCGGATTTGTATTTAAGCTTAATGGTTGTGTTGTCTCTTTGAAAATTTCCATGTAAGACACCACGGGTTCCACCATTGAAGCTGAATACATTACAGCATACGATGCAGCAAAAGAGCCGGTTTGGATAATAAATTTCATCCAAGAGTTGTGTGTAATTTCTAGTACGATTGACACAATCCACGTGTATGTGACAACAGTTGAGCTATTACGATAGCCAAGATCTCATCATAATCCAAACATATATTGAGAAAATATCATCTAATGAGAGAGATGATAGAAGAGACATCCTTATCGAGAGAATTGTTCCAATAGAAAAATGTAGTGAATCCACTAGCAAAGCCTTTATGACGATTGTTGTCTGACATCTTGGGAAGATGGTCTTGAGATACATGAATAGTTGGCTTTGTGGAAAGTGAAAGATATTGTTGTCATATGTGATTTAAGTAAATCAGTAGTTGATTGATTGTACTTGTAATCTTATTATGACAAATCTTTGTTTGAATATTAATATATATGACACTTCTTCATCTGGTTACCCATGTATCATGATGCATTGATGAAGTCCTTGAGATTGCTATAGTCCATAGAATGTGGTTATGCATATGATGGTGACCATGAAATACATTCTCGACTGCGATTTCTAAATGTTCCTGGTCGATGAGCATTTGAGAATGGGATATCGAGATATGCTCGATAGAGACTGTTATTCATGATGTGTACTGTAGTGCGCCTCGTTTCATCGGCATTGGCTTGGAGAAGTCAACACACATAAATAGGTGCTCATTAGGAATGAGTTCACTAAACGAGTCTATTCTGAATTCTATAAGTGGTTACCATTTGTCGAGTATAGAATTCCTAGTCATAGTTGTGCATTCCTCATGACCCGAGGTGTCGTTGAGGTCTTGACAGATAGTTTTATTTTTTGATTTAGTGACTAACCACATGTTGTCACAAAGTTGTTATTTTGGGTATTCAGTGATGTTGTCAGAAGCTTATGATTGTTGTTGGGGATCCACCACTGGTCTTGATAAAGCAGGATGTCCTATGTGTTTTTCTATATATGATTCGAGTAATCTCTAGCCAGAGTGGGTAGAGCTTGTGAAAAATGTGTTTTTCATATACGCACACAATGAATCATATAACATGAAACAAATACATAGTTATTGAAATCACAATGGGCCTCGACCAACCAATGCCCTAGATTCAATCGGGATATATGGGTGAAAGGAATGTACTTCACGCTAATTATGGCGAACAGGTTCTCGTATGTTGCTAGTCATTTGTATCTAGGTCTTCGTGAAGCGCAAATGTTAGGCGCTACCTACTATCGGTAGGTTGTTGCTGGAATTATATTTCGATCATTGTCTATTAAAGAAGTTTGATTGGCAATGGGGGTAAGCCCAAAGAAGTTGGTTGACTTCTAAAATCACAAAGGTTGTGGTCATACTGTTATGATACACTTGAGCCTCGTTGGGTCACAATCAACTGGCCGCCTATCAATCGATGAGAATTGAGACTTAAATGTTAAATGCTCAAATTAAGTGATTTACAAGAGATGAATTTAATTTTTGAAAGTGCACCACTCTAGTCGAGTTTCTATATTTGAAAATGTTTCATCTATAGAAAGTTGTAAAATTAAAACATTTGATATATTTATGTCTTATAATTATGTACGTTAATAGTACATCAAGTTGTTCAATTGGACTGCCTTACTTGGATTATGAGTTTTGTAGTTTTGTGTTGGCTTTTTGGCAAGTGAAGATTGTTAGCATAAGATGCCCTACAAGCCAATGTGTCAATAGTTGGCATGTTGGGCCCTAAGAATCCTATCCCAAAAAGTGACTCAAACTCACATATAAATATATGTTTCGTCTCTAGGGTTACGAACTCTATTCAATATACTCTCATAGAAACGCTAACATCAAACTAGCACTGATGTTGTGCTTGTAGATCTGGTCAGGTTGATTGGACTCGATGGATCACCAACGTCAGATTGATTTCGATGTACATCGGTAATTTCTTTTATTGCATTATATTTGATAATTGCATGTTTATATATGGATCGAGTACCATCGTCCGTCCCCGGGTCTAAATCTATTCATGTTTTTTATTTCTGTTGTGTTTGTATCTAACGCCGGGGGACGAAACACAACATTTATATGTATGTGTGAAATAAGACAAAGATAATAAATCCTAGGCTTGAATTTCCTTCGTCAATTTGCAGTCATGATTTCAACCATTCCTTGCCTATTTTAGCTCTTCAATCGTGTCACGGGATATTGCTAAGCTTCGCAATCCATATGGTTGACATGTTGAATATTGATTGGCGAGTCAAAGCTTAAAATGAAGCGTCACGAGTACGACTTATTTTTCTTCTTCTTTTTTTTTAATATGGGATTTGATAAATTAATTTTTTGCCCAATATGACTCGAACTCGAGTCTGTTCAAAATAAACATGAACTATCATTAATCCCTACAAGATCAGGGAGCTCCACGAGTACGACTTCTCAACGATGAACAATATTACGTGTGAAACATCATTTTGACAATAAGTTATAGAATGAGCCATACCTCACTTCTACAATAAAATATCGAGCAATTGATACGCTTATGAGTCCTAAAAACTACTTTTTCTGATATGAATCTCGTTTTGACTTTATGTCGTAACAAAAATTGTAATAAAGGAAATTACTGATGTTATTTATTATAAGCTGCTAAAGGTTTAGGCTCCTAGACGCCACCTTCAGGGTCATGCCGTGCCAAATTAGATATCCTGACCTAGATTACATAAGTTCGATGACAGGCAGATGTGGATGCACGAGTCTGTCAATTTTCAAAAAGTTTGAGTACGGGTGCGCCTTAATGCGCCTATTAAAAATAAATAAATAAATATATATGCTTACCACATAATGAAATAAAGTTAAACATACATAATATAACATCATATATTAACCAACTTACTATCATTTATTATATTAATTTACCGAGGGGAAGTTTGACAATATGAAGTTCTTAACAACTTTGGTATTTGCAGCGATATCATTCTTAAAAAGGCAGTTAAAAATTAGATTTTAAATTGAATGAATCTAAAACATTTACAGCTTTGCAAAATATTATAAGTCAGTGATGGGGGAACAACGTAATCTGAATCTTGTATTTGATCGTTCTTCTAAGTAAGGGATTCTCCTGAAAAATATATTTTGGAAATGAAAAATGCAAATGAAAATGAAGTATCAAATTTGGTTTTATTTTAACGATATAAAATAGCGAATTTGACAAATGAAAACCAAATTGTACAGGGGGGGGGGGGGGTAATATTGCATTCAACATGTTTGATAATAGTATAAATTTATTAAGGAATGACTCATATTATTTCTGAAGACTTATATTATTACCTTATGAAATGACTAATATAAACATTTAAATTAACTCAATAAAAATAAAATTTTATTTATAAAGTTTCATTCTATTAATTTTCATACAAAAAACTAAGATATCAAAATTATTATTTACTCATAAATTTTTTTTACAAATCACAGATTTATCATACTTTCTTTTATCACATAGTTTAATCTTTCATATGATATTATGTCTTTTTCATTATTCACTAAATAATAGTGAATATTATCTATCTATTTACCATATAATATAGTTTTTTACCAACCCGAAGTACCTAGAAACCATGAAACTTAAACCAAAAATCGAGAATTTTTTTTTATATTACAAAAAAAAAATCGGAGAATTAAGGAGGATTAACAAGACTTAATAACTCAATGCACGATTAGTAAATCAAATTTAGTGCGCGAATTAGGAATTCTTAGTGCGTGAATTAGAAAATTCTTAAAGCGCAAACTAGAAATTCTTAATTCGCCTTAATGCGGCGCATGCGCACCCAGTTCGTCAGTTCGTGGCCGGAGCGCCACGTGTGGGGGTAGGGGTAGGAGGATTATGTGACTTAGATCCCGACACTACCAGTTACTTTGCACCTATGTTGCACCGATACTCCAAAAAATTCACGGTCAAGTATCGGATACTTCTGGGATACGGATACGCGCGGATACGGCACCGATTTTTATCGGATACGCCACGTGGCGTATCTGGGGACAAAAATCAATTTTTTATTTTGGATACGTATTGGATACAGTCAAGATACATCGGTGGTGCTTGTATCTGACACGGATTAGATACGGAAGGAAACTTTCAGAATTTTTTTAAAAAAATAGGGTTGACACTGTAATTAAAATTAAATTATTTAACTTAATCCATATTTCTTAACCACCCTAATGTGTTTAATGTCGATTTATATGCTTGAAATATTTAGATGTCATGGATTATATTCTACCCTTTGTCATGAATTTGAAGTTTGCAACTTTATTCTGATTTCTAATGTGTTTAATATTGATTATTGCTCTGAAACTTGATTTCTTATAAATATTATTAATTATATATTTATATATATATATAATAAATAAATAAAAATTGTCATATCCAGACGTATCGTATCCTACAAATTTTAAAAATTTTCTGCAATCATATCTTTATCTACGTATCTATATATCCGTATATCTATATCTGTGTAACGTAGCTTTGTACAACCTTTTGATTAAAAAAACCATAATAATTGGTGCTCAAATCCAAATATTTAAAGTGCCCGCTTGCGTGTATGCAAGCGAAATAAATACTACAGAAGCATATGCCATTTTCTTGCCGGTTATAAAGACGCACACACATCACCACCTTCACTCCATTCATCGAACCCTTTGAAAATTCGAAGTCTTTCTTTTCGATTCTCTGATGTGAAGATGGGATTCGTACCACAAGAAGAAAATCGCGGCGAAAATGGTGGAGTTTGTCGCAGAACCACGGAAGTGGCGGTGGTGGAGCGGCGCCGCCGCCTTTTCCTGGCGCAATGGTTATGAAAATGGCGATGAAGTCCTGTTGACTCCTCCGTTAAACTTTGCGATGGTTGACTACGGTATTTTCAGGTCTGGTTTTCCGGACACGGCCAACTTCTCCTTTCTTCTATCCCCAAACTCTGCTCCGTCATGTAAGTTCGATAAGTTATGATTAAGACCATTTTTGAACCTGAAATCATTTTGCTCGTAAATTGATTCTTTACTGCCCCTGGCCATAGCCGATGTTCATTTCCGTTAAATCTTAGAAGAACAAATTGTTTTTTTTAACCGTTATATTTTATTGTATTACAGTCATATTAATTAGATGATTGTTGCTTAACTTCGTTGATTTAAGATTCTTTTTATTTATTTTTTTTTGCATAATTTGCTGATACAACTGGTAGTGTGGTGATCATTGTATAGTAATTACAATGAAAAAAGTTATACTACCTCGGTACCTAAAATGTCTTAACTCATGAGAATACCTGGATGAGAATTATCTTTTATGATTTAAATTTGATGATCTATAATGTTTTGTTTGGATGGATGGTTTGATTTAGGTGGGGGTAACATTTGATTCAAGAAATTATTTCAATCCGTCATTATTTTTATGAAAATTTTAACTTGATTAGGAGTGAATTTGAAATTCACATGAACAAATTCTTCTAAAATCCATGTTTTTAAATTCATCAATGTCAAATACATCCAATGTGATTTTTTGAAAAAGGTAGTAATTTAGTCGATCTATCACTATTTTTTTGTATAACTTATTTGACACAAAAGTATCCTCAATCATGTTATCTGTTATGTATCTCTTACGTCTTGTTACAAGACATAAGGTAGAGGAGACATATGGTGAGCATCTCATCAATTGTAAATGTGGAGAAGGTTGTGTTGGAAAATCTGACAAAAAATCAAATATCGAGTCTAGTTTTCGATATACCTGAACATCTTTGCAGTGGAAGTTTGATTTTCCCGGATCGGTAAGCCTGTCTACAAGTCCTTTAGTCTTGAATGCTCGTTGGTATTGGATAGATTCCTACCAGACAAAATACCTTTTAAAACACACTTTAAATCCTTGGAGTCGTTCGTGATTCTCCAAGAAGGACAAACCGTGTTACGAGAACGAGAGACACATACTCAGTTGTGTTTCATATTTGTTGTGTTTCTATTGGGAGAGATGCCATGTATTTATAATATATCTCATGTCATTAAGAGTCCAACTCAAATTGCACATCTTATTTGATAGAATAATCCAAGCGTATATCTATCAAATAGAGTCTGAATCCAATGAAAATTGAATGCATCTTGGGTCTTGGGCCACAAACCCGATCCATGCACTTATAGTTTGAATTGGTATTTTATTTTTATCAGTTCAAATTCGACTCTAAGAGTAGTATCACTGCAATATATTATACAAAAATTTATGATGTATGCCAATAAG